>JARHVA010000608.1:0-227500 GCA_037957365.1 Torreya grandis | reverse complement strand
CTAGAGAAATTCATTGGAATGAAATAAAAAGAGTACTTCATTACCTTTATGGAACAAAAACATATGGCCTTGAGTACCACCATAATAATAAATTCAAACTTATTGGTTATTTTGATTCATATTTTGGAAGATATGTGGATGATATACTATCCAAAAAGGGTACACTATGCATATGGGTTCAATTTACATTACATGGTGATGTAAGAAGTAGGATACTATGGAAAATTCATTGGTATAATTAGAATACATTATAGCATGGGATGCTTACATAGATATTTTGTATTCACATCACATCCTCAATACCTTTAAAATTATCAGATGTCTCTTACATAATTATGCATTGATAATCAAAGTGAAATCAAGATGTCTAAAAAACTAGTATTTCATGGAAAAATCAAAGATATAGATGTCAAATATAATAATATATGAATGTTGGTGTTAAATAAACCACTTGAACCAATATTTTTCCCAACTATAAATCATATATCTAATATTTTCATAAAACCCCTTAATATAATTAAATTTGAAAACATCATGAAAATGCCTAAAATGTGTTTGAGGAATTGACTTTGGATCATAGGGTGTTTGTTAGGACTTATTCCAAAGTCTTAACAATAGTTTGGGTTAATTTTTTTATAATAAATTAAAAGGGAATGTTTCTTATTTAAAATACCCCCTTTATAAATTTATTAATTTATATTATAATAAATTTGTAATATTATTTTATGGGTTAACAATCCCTTATAGAGTTAGATTTTTAGTTATTACCTAGTTGGTTATTTTACCAATCTCTCAATAAAGTTATAAATATGTCTTATCTTGGTCCTTATAGGTTAATGGATTATAGTCACCCTTATGTATTTGAATGTTTTAAATTAATAAAATGCTTGTGATCTACCTATTATAGACACAATGTTACCCTATTTTAAATCTCATTTGGTTATTTAACTCTAAAGCTATCATCTATAAATGTCACAACAAATTTCATGAGAATTACCTAGAATAGTGTGCCACCAATAGAACTTATTAGAATTTCACCATGGTGAGAGAGACTTGGAATATTCAAAACTCATGGGTTAATAAGGTGGCCTCTTTTCCTTAAGTTATTTCATCAACATGAATATTTGAGATATTTGTTATAATGTTCTTGGTAAATAGCTTCATGGTTAAATTACACACTTAATAAGAAGCTAAAATCAAACTTTGAATATCACAATAATTTTCATGAAAATGACCCAAAATAGTGTACCATCAATGAAACTTATTAGGATTTCACCATGGTGGGAGTGACTTGGAAGATTCAAAACTCATGGTTAATAAGGTGGGAAGGGTTTTGATTAGTTAGATTAAAACCTCCTAGTTTATATGGTTGGGGAGATTTTTTTTGAGATGTACTAATGTTTATTATGTTATTTATTGTTTGAAAATATTCCCTATTAGTGTTTTGATATGGTTCAAATTGGATCGTAATGATTTTGTGTCTTTTAACTTGATCAAAATCCTCTTATAAAATTTTAGGAGAGAATATCATGACTTTGTATTGAATAAGATGTTTTAGAGTGGTAAAAAGTATCTTGAAGATATTTTTATCTCTTAGGTTATGATCTAATTTGTGCATCAAGGACTACCATCACTTAATGAAATAATTATAAGACTCCATGGTAATTATGTTAATGTTACTAAAGTTTCCAAAATATTTTTAGGACGCTCATTATGCTTGAATTTTTAAATTATAGCATTGACTAAGTATTCTAGTTGTGTAATTGAGTGGGTTGAAATGTGATTATATGATTTTATTAAAACTCCAATAAGTATTTTTTCTATAAACTTGGTAGTTTAAAATGTATTGGTTTAAATCCATTCTTTATAGAGGTTACCAGATTATTTGAGATGTGGTTTAGGATAAGTATTTCCATCATATATGATTTTAGGATAAATACTTACAGTATCCATAAATAAAATGTAGGGAGTTAAGGGTTCATTTTGAATATTTTGAAGCATAGTATTGTAGATTAAAGGTGGGTGATAAGATTTATGTTAAAATATTTAAGAGGAAGAAGAATGTAATTTTGAATAGTGTGATTTACAATGAATTAAAGACATTGAATATCCATTTTCAAATTATTATTTTTTGCATTTGGAGTAATTGATTGTTGTTGAAATATTTCATAAGGGTTATTTTTTAAATTAATTATGTAATAAATTGATATATATCTAAATGATTTTGAGAAAGGGGACTATTATAATTTTTTTTAGATAAGGTTTAATAGGGGAGGATTTCCAATATTTGTGTTAGAGTTTTTAAGAGGAGGTGAAATTGAAACTATGTTGCATTATGTTGCACTAATGGGGGGAAATCTTAGTTCTATCATTAGTGGCATAAGATTTGTGTTGCATTATTAATTAATTCATTTGATATTGGTAAGATCAACTAAGGAATCTTCAACCACGTGATAAATGAAAATATTACCTATGATATCTTCAACCATCATACAAGTGTCAAGAAATAGGGGAATTATTTCAAAATTTGCATCTGGATTAAGGCTATAGATCATGTTATGATATATATATATATATATATATATATATATATATATATATATATGTATGTATGTATGTATGTATGTATGTATATGTATGTATTTATGTATATGTGTGTGTGTGTGTGTGTGTGTGTGTGTGTGTGTGTGTGTGTGTGTGTGTGTGTGTGTGTGTGTGTGTATGATGAAATTATATTGACTGATTGGAACCTTAAGCGATAACATAATTGAAAAAGTATGGAAATTTTATTAAGCTTATAAATGTGAAGACAATTCATCCAAGAGTGAGATAATATTTACATCAGGTTCACTAAAATTTATGTGGGATAAAATTATTAATATAACAACCCTATTTCTCTCTATATACAACAACATAAATAAAGGTAAAAATAAATATTTCATACATGAAAATACAATGACATAACTCATGGTGGTTTTATATCTAGTGGATGGTAATATTCACTCAATATAAAGGATGTAGGGTTCTAATTCCTCTACCTAAAATATTGGATATGGGATATAACTAGGTCTAAAGGAAAAATGAATCATGTATAACAATAGTTTTAACATAAGAGGTATAAAATTATTGATACTCAAATATGATTTCACATGATATATTAGTCTTGTACACTTGAAAAATACCAATCATGGATCAACCCTTCAATTCAATACCTTTCTCACTACAAAGGCTCATGTTTTCCATCTCACTATGCCTAACTAATTATCCTATAGTCTAACCATAACATTATAATAATCCATATCACTTATATCCCATAGTCTACATAAAACATGATTTATATCCTATTTAGATAGTTTACAACATATATCTCCTTATCAGAGGAAATCCATTTATTTACATCATTTTTAAATAATCCACTATCATACTCACAGACATATTCATTATCATCCTCTTTAAAAAACAAATTCCTCCCTAAGTAATATCTAAGGCATCAGTATATAACACATAATTTTATGATTTATGGATATGAAGCTCATGGAGATTTGATACTTTACGATTTATAACCTAGATAATTTTATGATTTTTCTTTAATAGTTCTTTCAAGTAATATCTATCAATACCAGTATCAACATAAAATCTATTTACATAATTAAGAATCCCCAAAAATGCTTGTAATTTCTTTTTGTCTAATTGGTTGATAAATTCAATAATTTTATCTTTGCTATGAATCTAAAATTTCAAATTGTTGTTATTAAATTCCATACCATGGAATTATAATTAGTATGACAAAGTTGTATCTTAGTTTGAAAGAGGACTATTATATGTTTTACAATAGTTTCATAAAATTTATTCAAATGTTTCAAATGATCTTATAATGCCCAAATAAAAATTGATATATCATCATTATATACATAGATAAATTATGACATACCTATAAATATCTTATCCATATAACTCTAGAAATATGTAGGTACATTCATAAGATTGAAAGGCATGAACTTACACTAGAAATGTTTAAATTGACAAATGAATATTTTCGTAGGCCTATCTTCCTTTTTAACTATGATTTGATGGAAACTTTATTTACAATCAAACTAAAAAAAATCATCTATAATTTTCAACTTTCTATAATAAATATGATTTATCAAGATTAGGTTAAGGATATAGTAGGGTAATAGCATTTAATGACTTATAATATATAACCATTCTCTTTTTCTCTCTTTTCTACTTAGAATGCTTATTCACCATTAATGCATGCCAATAATAAGGAGATGTACTAGGTTCAATAAAACCAAAATCTAACAATTCCTTAATATCCTTTTCCATATCTTCATAATCATGTGTAGGGATTGGAATTTTATTTTCAATCTTCATATATTTTCCTTCTACCAGATTGATCTCCATGGTAGGCATTGTTTTGTTCCACAACTTTATTTATCATTATAATATATATATTATTTAATATTGTGACTTATTTTTTCAATTTAATCTAGGATAGGATTATCTGGTGCTTAGTTCAGGGTTGTATTTCTTTGATATTATTCTATGGAATAAACTAATCTTGGATCTCTTATGTTTTCTCCATTAATGGTGAACACAACACTTTTGGGAGTACTACTATATGGGAAATATTGGTCTATAAATTCTCCTCCTAGAAAACATTCTACTAGTAGTTGATCAAGGGAAAAGAAATCATAGTAAAAAATCCTATCTTTATTATAATGGGTTCTTGGTGTTTATATATTTATTACAAGTAAACCCATTTATTTAAATATCTAATGAATTTTATATGTGATGTTCATCTAATTCTTATGAATCATCTAATATATCTAATTTATAGAATGAAAGAGATGCACTAGTATTAACCTGAACATCAATTTGTTTATTACTAATTTGAATAGAAAAAAATTGTGCATACCTACCATTTAGAAATTATTTTATGTATGTAAGATTTCACTCTATAAGCATAGCTGTGGTTGAACATACCAATCTACATTTGGTAGGATCTGAGCATTCTAGGTGTTATCTAGCAGAATAGAATCCTTCCCAAATTAACTCTTTTCCCTATCTTATCCCATACTATACAAGTTTCCAATCATAAAAAACAATCTTTGCATCATATATTTATTCTTATTTGACTTATTCTATAATGGATATTTATGATATATAATATCTTCATCCCATTTAGGTGTATATATCAGCATAGAAACTTCATTAGGGAGTAAGAAACTAAATTTATCATTCATCCATTAATCACTCGCTCTAAAAATTTTAGGAAAGGCTAAAGAAAATGGACTTGGAGGAAAGATAGTAGGAGGTTTACTAAAATTTAGAGGTTATTGACCTCTTCTTGGATATTAATTTATTCTTTTTTATTGTTCTATCATAGGATATTTGCAAGGATTTATTCCTCTTCTTCTATAATTTCTAGATCTTCTTTCACTAGAGGGCATCCATGGTCTCTACATGAAAGAAGGACATTCTCCTTTATATCATTAATTAGAGAATCCAATTAATTAGGGTGTATTTTTAGTTCTTATTATCCATCCCCAGCATCTTCTATAACAAGCTCATAGATTTTATCCTAGTCATATAACTCTTCATTTTCATCCACTACATCACACCATGTTGCTACATTAGAATAGTAGACAACTTTGATAGAATGATTTTTACATTTGTAGTCAGGATCTTTCTGGCCAAGTTGGTGACAAATATATCAAATAATTTTATTAGATTGAGGATGATGAAATTTGTGACAATGCAAATAAGTGTGTTTTGGTGTAGGTGTATGATAGTGGGTAAAATAACATTTATGAAATCAAGATGCTTACATTTAAACTATATTTTAGGCTTATATACATATTCATTACATCCATAAGGAGTAAATTCTAGGAATTTAGTTGTAAGGTAGCTAGCTTGATTTTTTCCAAGTTTACTTATAGCTTTAGTATCAAATATAAGGTTTAGGACCTGATATCAGGAAAACTCAATAATATAAGCTACTACACAATTATTAATGGATAGTTATCCACAATATTATATGGTAAATAATTCAAAAAATGCATTTTATAGGATGAGAATGGGCACATTTAAAGTAATAAGTAAGTTTTTTTTACTTAGCATAATCTTCAAATTATGATAAATCATAAAGCTTCACCCTGATAAGCCATTTTACTTCCTCAATATTATTATTCTGACATGGAGGAACAAAATTGGCTAATAAAAAACTGTATGGGGCTTTCAGTGATTCTAGTTGTAAAAATACTTGAGTATTTTGTAGTGTTTCACCCAATCTATCCCACTAGGCTATAATAATGCCCCAAAAATACTTAGTAGCCAGACCAGTAACAATCACTTCATCCATTCCATTAACATTGGCTATGGACTCAAAAAAATTACACCATCTAGTTATTTCATGGTATGGATCCAAAAGATCATCAATATTAGGATACCATGGTTGAATAGGAACATAACCTATTTGCATTAGAAATTTAGATTACTCATATTTTTTCTCAATAGGTTTACTAGGCTTATTTTGGTGTTTTTACATAAGGGTAGAATGTAACCTAGGACCAAAATTTAAATTTTGTAGGCCATGATTATAGATTGAAGTTAAATTCAATGGTTTTTCTTGTTTTATTTTCTCTTCCTTTTCCAACTAGGAAATACTTTGAATGAGCTAGTGAAACTAACTATCAAAGTTATATATAACTCAAGACATAATATTTATATACCCTTAATTATTATCAATATTATTAGTAAATGAATGAATAGTATTGAGACACTTATCTACATGGTCATATATAGCTTGAATAAAATTTCTAAAGAATGACACATCATTACTTATAATATGTACAATATCCATAGATGTTCTAATCCTATGTATATCTCTATAGAGATAATCAAAATTATCCTAAAAATGAGAATTAAAATGAGAAACATAATTTTTATGTCTTAATTCATTATATGGTTCCTTTTCTTTGGCCTTGTTAGGATGGAAAGCATAAAAAAAGTAATAAATTTTTCTTTCTTCAGACTGGTGATATCCTTTTAGTGGAGTCCATCCTTCACCTATATATAATTTAATATCATATTCCTAATAATATTCAATATTTTTATCCCTTGGTAATGCATACATTGATAAATAATTAAACTTTTCTTCTCCTTGATTAATCTACTCATCTTCTAATTTAACAACTAAATTTCCTTTTCTAGTACTTATGTTTGACTGACTAGAAAAGTTATGTCTAGGAGATATCGATGTTTAGAATAGATATTATAGCATAGGCTCTTAGGTAGAATATGTACTTTATTTCCATCAATATAATGAATAGATGTAGGTTGGTGCTTATCTTTTGGCATAGCATACTTCAGCTAGTCAAGTTTCCACTCAATAGGTATAGGGATAGAGTTAATAAGACCCTTTTGCAACTGGATTGTACCACTTAGTCTATGAGCATATGGAATACTTTATATAATAATAAGGTGGTTATTATTTGTCATATAATATAAAATATAAATATTTAGACTGACATATTGGAATGGACCAAACATATCAAGACCATATACAGAAGAAAATAAACCCCAATAATCCAAACTTTTGTCTTTAACTTTTGTATGTCCTTTATCATAATTAATAACTAATAAATTTTGATAAAACCATAATAAACATGACCATCATTTAGTTTTGACAAACTAGATAACTCATAGGCATGAGAAAATTTGTATTGAAAAAAATAACAAGGTAATGTATAGACTTAATATTATCTTAAAATAATGGTTTAATATAAAAGCAAATCAAATTGAAATGAATAAACTATACATCTCCATGACTTCAAGTGTATTCAATCTGAATACTGGGAAAGACTAGGATTAAATTGGCTTGATATTTTTTCTTTGGCTTGTATTCTAAGGCTATTTCAATTTTTTGACAAGAGGCTTCACAAAATAATTTGTACAATAATTTAATTAATAGATTCTTACCTGTATAATATAACTGAGACCTCTTATAAACATTATATGGTTTAATATCAAAAGGCTTAAATTTAACTAGAGTACTTGGAAGATTATCTTCTATAATAGTAAGATCAAGTATCTCAGAGGAAATTTTAGCTTTAAAAACCTCTTCTTCAAGATTTTGAGATTCCAAATTGAAATATCTTTCAAATTATACTTCACTAAGGATCTTAAATCATTGGATATCCATAGCATGAGATAATTATGCCATTCTATAATAATAAATTTTTGGGGTTATGAGTGTGTCTGGGTATCTAAAGACTTACAATCAATATTACACCTTATAAAATATCAAAATAATAACTTTTATGATCTTTTAGATAGGAATCAAAAAACAACATGATAATACATAAGTTATATACTTATAAAATATAACAAAAAATTCTAGATATTTGGCTCAATGCTATAGAAGATTGGATTTATGGCTCTATGGATCTATGGATCTGATACCAATTTGATAGACTTTATCAATATATTGGTTTGTATTATAGAAAATAGTAATGGAGGCTGATGGTTGAATGGTTATAGCTTCTAATTATATTCAAACTTATGATTATATGGTTATTTCAATGAATTTTACCTTATATTTCGAGAAAGGAATAAGAATAAACTAAATATGGGTATGGTTGAAAAACCTATTTGGTTGTGCACACATTGAATCAGATGATTGTGAAGAACTCCTCTTTGGCTTGGGAGGATGACCTAAAAATAAGACAACACTAAATCAAATGGCTGGTTAGATAAATAGTTGGGTGGATTGCCTAGCACTAGCTAGATCTTAGAAGCAAGAGCTTCCTCGAGGGGTGTCAATCCGCACATTTTAAACAATTAAGTTTAGAAAATAGAATATAAGGTACTTGCATCAATGATAAAAAGTTACTTAAATCAAATACAAGAAATTTTTTATAAAGAATACAAACTAAAATGACTAATATAGAAATAAGCAAGTCAATGTTAATGCTAAATAGGTCAATTATGCTTCAAAAAATAGGTTGGGGGTCTATGAATAGGTAGACAAAAATACAATTGGCTTTGGTTGAGGGTAAGTGGGTGAAAATAGCTTGATATTATTTCCTTCCATAGTGACCATTGGTGGTTGAGGCAACCATCAGTGGTTCAATAGACCATCAATGATCAAACTAACCATTTACAGTTACTGTGTGTTGGGTCTAGGTTGATAAAAGTTAGATTGATAGGATCATAAAAGTAAATTCTAGGAAATAGGTTTATACGAAGATAATTGTGAAATACAAATTAATTTAATAATGGAAAAAAAATACTTAGCTTATAGAAGGTTGGTCTAGTGAATGGTTGAGATGGTTGACTCGTTGATGGAGTTTAACATGATTTTAGTAGAGTAATAGTACTTGGATATCGATTGAGGGATTACAGCAAGATAACTCCCTAATGTGAAGGTTGGATTACTATATTATTGAAAGAAAACTTACAAATGAAGATCTATATGTAAAATCTCTTGATATTTATGGATCCCTTTTGCCTCCTCTTCCTTTCTTCTTATAGGAAAGGAAGGAGACGTACAAGAAGACATTAAATGAGATTTATAATTATAACTCATGTATCAATATATCACACATGGATTTAGAGAAGCTAATTATAAAAAATCAAGGTGGAGTTAAGGGTGAGTTAAGTTATTTTAGATAGTAGAACCTGACCATCAATAGTCAAGGTGACCATTAACAATCACCCTGACCATCGACAGTCAGGTGTCAAAGGTAGGGTTGGTTTAAAGGTAGGTTTTAGCTAGAGGGTTAATTAACTTAGGTTATATGGGTTAGGTTTAGTTAGGGGTGAAGAAGGTCAAGGTGAGGCCTAAGGGGGTCTTGAAGTAGTCCAAGGGAATTGTGACATTCAGAACCATCATGTGTAGATTTCTAGTGTCTATATTTTCCCCATTTTTATTACATAGTTTTTATCAACAAGATATAAAAAATGGATTATGGGTTGAAGGTTGAGTTGCCTCAAGTATGGGAGGAGGTATTCCCCTTAAAAAAAGATTTGATGAGGTAAAATATATTTAGGTGCAGGTTTGATAAGGTGGATAAAGGTGATGAAGAAGGTGGATAGGTTAGGCACTTGAAGCACAAATGTGTACATGAAGTGTGACAAAATGTATGATAGCCAAGATCATGCATAGAATAGGTTGCCATAGTTGGTAAAAATTAAAGGTCAGTGTTAGAAGGATGAGTGATAAGTGGAATACATGACCACATTTAGGCATGGTTACTAAATTCACTTATAAACTCAAGTCTCCTAGGCAAGGTCTATGTTTATATGGGTATCTGAGGTAGGAAGTGATCTTGATGAAAAAATAAATTGGCTAGGTGAGGTCATATGTATTCAAATTAGGAAGTGATTCTATGAATATATAATTGGGTCAGGTATGTGTGAGGTGGTGTAAGTTTAAAAAGGTGGTCAACATGGCAATGTTGTTATTGTAGTCAAAGGACTAGGTATAATCCATTACAAAACATGTAGTAATTAGGCCAAAATAGACCAATGGTGAGGTGAAAAAGTGTTGGGTGACCTAGGTAGAGAAGGTAGTCTCCATGGGTGGGTGATTGAGAGGGACCGACACTAGGAGATAACAATGTGCCAAGAGATAGTGGTGTCACAGGGGCATAGCCAAGATATGGTTCATATATATTATGCATTATTGTATATCAATTTGATAATAGCATACAAGTTGATGTGTTGAGATATACATTTTGAGAGAGAGACATGTATATTTGTTGTATACATTATGATGTTAGACTCATGATATATATATATATATATATGACCTTTGATTGTTACTCATTGTCTATGGCTCATTTTGATGTTAATGTTTATGATGTGATGCTTATTTTGATTATTGATGATGCTATATTGACTATGATTATACTATGGACATTAGATATTGATGCAAACTCACCTAGATAGGTATGTTATGGATTTGATTTATGATGATTATGATGTTTATGTTACTTATGATGATGATAGTTATGCTAATATTTGATAAGTGTATGCTTTCTTATTTATTTTTAGACATGTGGTGAAAATGGTTTATTGTTTTATTTTTAATGGATACTTGACTTTGGCATGCTAATGATGATGCATTTGATTATGATATATGTTGATGCAAGGTGTTTATGATTATGGTTATTATTAATTTGCTTGAGTTAGAGCACATAAAGTAAGTTAATTAACAACACTAGATGCAAGAACAAAGAATATAATCAAGAGACAAACATCTTAGTGAATTTATCAACTAGTCATAATAGGATATGAAGAGGACATGATGCTTCTTTTTTGACAAGGACTAAAACAAAACCAAAGCTAGTTTGGCTTAAGGAATATAATCCCTTTGAATGCTTCACATTAGCATTCATTCGCTGGTTAAAAAAGGTGTCTTGATCACATAATTACAAGTAAGCTCAAAATCCCTTGCTTATAGTGTATAAAGGGGAGATGGATGAAAAATGAAACCTTATTGTGAGACTAGCATGCCTCATCTATAGGTTTTCTAAAGAGTCATTATAAAAAATATATGTCATATAAAGTGCAAACTAATGGATATAGGAAGTTTACTCATGAGAGTTGATTATGGATTTTAAAATTATATTAGTTATGAGAGCTTATTATAGCTTTCAAAAATTCTTGTGTTTTTTATTTTTATTGATAATGGGTCTTTTGATTATTACTGAGGAGGGTTAGGGAAGTTGATCGATGTCAGAAGCCTCTAAGAAATTGTTATGCTTATGACAAATGCCTCACTTAGCCATATTTCTAAGTTTGTGTGCTTTGTTTAATGACTTTTATTTTTATCCTTCAAGGGAATAGTCTACCTTAATTTGATCAATTTCAAATATGTTTTCAACATTTCTCCTTAAAGGGAGTAGTCTATGAATGCTAGGAATGACCCACGATTGCTATTGGTTTGGATTTTGTTTTTTTTCTTTGTTTGATTTTTTTAGACATAAAAATGCTCATATAGGCTTAAAGGGTTCACCTTTATGAAGGAAAAACTAAAACCATAAGAAGTTTTATTAGGTGTAAAGATATTTAGGTGACAATGATTATGGGAATCTATCCTATATAAGGGGTGAAAAGTACCATGATAATCATGTCATGGGTAGAGCTATGGTACCTATTGTTCAAGATTAGGCTATTATTGTGATGGATAATCACATGATTCATTTTTAATTGGTTTCCCTTAAAATATAGAGATGAACGTGGTTTGTAAACAAATGATGAGCTTAAGTTAGATAGAAGGTGAGTTTGATCCTTTTTAATAAAATAAAGGATGTAGATGCAAAGAATTGAGGGGATCAAGTTCTAGGTTACCTTCAAGAGAGGACAATTGGTAAGATCCTAATCCATACTTATGGGTTATGATATAAGGTCCAAGCTAATTTAAATCAAACTTGCCCTTATTTCTTTTTTCCATATTAGTGACATGTTGGTTTTCCTTTAGGATGAGGTATCTGATGTTGAATTCTCACACTCTAAGGTGGTTTTTATAAGAAAATTTGATGTGATCTTGGCTGATATGAATATGGTTAAGGGAGACTAAGTGATGCTCATCAAGTACCTTAAGCTAGGCTAGATGGTGTTGATGATAATTATCTTCAAAAATGAGATCCTATAAAGATATGCAAAGAGATGGGATTTATAATTTGAGAGGCAAGATAACTTTGACTCCAAACATAAGATAAAAATGGGTAGCACCCATAGGGTTTTTAATGATAGTATGATATACCCATAAGGTAAAGGGGATGTGAAAATTCCAATCTTGATCGAATGTGTTGACCATTTTAGTGAGCATGTTGTTATGAGTTTTATTAGAGGATTTTATTTATCCATTCACTTGAGGGTGATAGGGTGAGGAGAAACTTAACTTGATACCAAATTCATCAAAAATACCTTAGACTTGCATATTTTTAAGGCATTTACCATTTTCAATGATAATTTTGTGAGGAATATTGAAATGGCAGATGATGTGATGGTTTATAAAGTTAACAATCTTCTCTACTTTGGTCTAAACTAGAGGAATAACCTATACCATTTGGTAAAATACTTAGTCATGGTGATGATATAATGGTTTTGCTATGAATAATGGGGGATAATCTCACCAATGAGGTCAACATTCCATTGTGATAAAGGCCAAAAATTAGTGATGTGAAGACTATGGCTAAGTGTGTGATATAGATTGGCATGTTGCCGACATTTAACACTTTTTTACATAATCACAATAGTCTTAGTTAAGGTTAGTCTAGTAATATCCAAGGCAGAGGATGAGATTAGTGATGGATAGGTCACTAAAGTGTCCCCCATAGATCTTATCATGTGTTTCCTTGATAGTATGAGAGGCTTTGTGATTGCATAAGCAACAAAAGAGGAAACCATCAAATCCATGTTTATAAAGAATTCTTCCCATAATGGTATAACATGAGGTAATATAGATAAATGTTCATTGAGAATTCCTATAAATACTAGGAGGAATGATGGCAAGGTTGATAGTAAATGTTCTACAGATACCAAAGGTCAGGTTAGGTCTCTTCCACATTGAAAATGGTGGGAGAGTCTAGTTTGATATAGGAAGTATAGGTAAGTCTATAAATAACAATAGATATCTTAGAGTCAGAGGGTGTATATGGGATTTGAGATTCAAGGGAAGCCATGGTGTTGGAAAACTTATTGTTAGATCGTGGGGTTGATTGGACGCAGTAGTGTTTAAATGATGTTAAGATTTTGTCAACAAGTTGTTTATACTATTGTAAGACATCATTCTTACACTTGTAAGATCCATTTATTTGATTGAATACAATTTGGGAGTTACCAAAGACATTGATCATTTTGACTCCTAAGGCTAAAGTGGTCTGAAGGTCTATTACTAAGGCTTTTTACTCAACCATATTATTGGTACATTAAAATTCAAGCTTGAAATACAAAGGAATAGGTTCGCCATCAAAGGGAATAAGGATGATGTTAGATCCCCCAATACATTGACACTTTGATCCATCAAAGAACATGGTGACTTGATAGGTGAAGTCTGCCTAAGAGAGGGTTGTGATGGACTCATCAGGGAACTTAAGTGGAAGAGGTTGGTTATGTGCTAATGATGCTTCAAATAGTTGGTTGGTAACTACTTTCCCTTTAATTAACTTTTGGTAAGGGAACTCAAGATCAAACTCTACTAAGAGCATGAGCCACTTGGCCATAAATTGGTTTTGGTATGTCTTGGAGTGCATATACTTGAGTGGGTTAGTATTGGTTATGACAAAGTTTTTTTGGTTAAGAAGGTAGTGGTGAAGTTTGGTGGCCAAGAAGACTAAAGCTAAGCAAATTTTCTTGGTATGGGTGTACTGAGTCTCATACTCTACCAGTGTGAAACTAATGTAGTAGATGGATTTCTCTCTATGTTGCTCATCTCGATGAACAAGCATTTCCCCTAAGTAGGTTAGTGGTAGAGATATAGAGGTTGAAATGTTTTTCATATTTATGAGGGGTGAGGATAGGTGGAGATAAAAGGTACTCTTTAATTGAATCAAAGGCCTTTTGATAGTCACTATTCCACTAAAATGATACATCTTTCTTTAGAAGGTGGTGGAAGGGTTGGTATAGATCTAAGAGATGAGAGATAAAATGATGAATAGAATGGAGATTCCCTTACAAACTATGGAGTTACTTGAGTTTGATTGGAGGAAGCATGTTGAGGATTGCTTTGATTTTGGTAGGATGGGCTTCAATCCCCCAAAGGGAAATGATAAAGCTAAGGAACTTTCTTGACAAGACCCAAAAAATGCACTTCTTAGGGTTAAGGCAGATGTAGTAATGGATGAGGTGCTCAAAGATATTTTTGAGAATAGCCAAATGGTCTTTTTGATATTTGGATTTCCCAAGGATGTCATCCACATAGTCCTCAACAATATTATGGATAAGGTAATGTAAGATGTAGGTCATATCACATTGGTAGGTTTCACCAACATCTTTTAGTCTAGAAGGCATGCCTCTATATAAGAAGGTTCCCCATGGGGTGATAAATGTGGTTTTGTCTTGATCTTTGGGGGTAATCAAGATTTGATTGTAACTCAAGAATCCATCCATGAGAGATAACATCTTGTGGCCAACTATAAGATCAACTTGTTCATCGATGCTTGGTAGAGGAAAGTCATCTTTGGGGTAAGTAAGGTTAAGGTCATGAAATTACATATAAATGTGTAATCCCCCTATGTCCTTGGTGATCAGCATGACATTTGAAACCCATTAGGGATAGTCAATAGGTTGAATGAAATTGATAGATAAGAGATGTTGAAGTTCTTTTTTGATAAGAAGGGCTATGCAAGGGTACATTCATCAAAGTTTATGCTTGATGGGCTTGGAATCAAGGTTGGTGACCATGTTTTGGGTGGCAATGACAAGGTCAATTAATATAATATTGTTATAAGACCAAGCAAATGCTATGCTTCAGTCTTAGAGGAAGGAGGGGAAGTCTCAAAGTTCCTCATAATTTAGTGATTGACCAATTTTGGCAATGTAGGGGTTATCCAAAGTGCCCAAGTTGATATACATGGTGGATTCATTCAACATGGTTGAGTTTTTTAGAGGAAGGGATTTTTGGATGGAAAAATCTAGGGCACCAAGGTAGGTGAGAATGGAATCATCATCTTAGCACTGAATAGTGTTAATGGTAGGAGAGTCATCTCCTATCATCTCAAGATGGCTCAAAGTGATAGTAATGGTTTCCCCCTTCTTTTGATAATTTAGGGGTTTGATTTTTATCATGTTTATGAAAAAAAAGGTTAGGGGGAATGATGTTCTCATCCTCACATGTAGGTGGAGGAGAGGTTGGTGAGGAAGGGATGTCTTCCTCAACAATGGTGATGGTAGGTAGCTAGGTTTTCCTCTTGGAGGGTAGAATGAAACTAAGGTTATGTTTCTCATGAGGCTTTCTAGTCTCAATGTAAATTAACTCATGTGGTCTATGATCATATCATCTAATACCAAATCCTTTCCAATCGCACCTATGGAGGTATGTCTTGGTAAAAAATTAGCTTGTCTAGATAGGAGAAGCTAGATGTGAATGGTTGAGGTGAAGAAGAGGTGGTAGGAGCATCAAGTGGTTTTCCAAGTCCTCTATAGATGAAATGGTTTTGGTAGTGTGAAGGTATAAAGGGAATAAGGGCTCTGATATTTGGGTCATACCTGGGTTGGCAGTCAAGTTTCCCATATTATTTAGGAGTAGGGAAAGTGTCAAGGGTGAGGAGGTAATATTCCCCCATTGAAAGATGTTGGAATGTGGATTCCAAATGGTCTAAGGTGGGGATCTGATTGAAGGGGATAGATGAGCTAGTTGATGCCTCACCAGTCAAATAAGTTATGACTTCCTCTTTCTTAGTTGAGGGCTTATCTTTGGTTGATGAGGGTGTGAAAGATAGAGGTAGGGGACATCATTAGGTTAGTAAGTCATATTTAATGATGAAAAATGGCTTGGGTCAGATTGTATAGTGATAACCTAAACTTCATGATCAAATTTAATGCAATGATGAAGGGTAGAGGGTACATAACCCATGGATCATATCCAAGGTCATCCTATTAAAACATTATATTAGAATCTGCCTTCCATTACATAGAAGAGTTTAGGGAGTATTTGAGGTCCTAAAGAAATGTAAAGGATAATAGTTCCCAAGGTAGTGGCTATGGTGTCATTGAAGGATTCAAGGATGGCTGAGGTTTTAGACTTGACATTGTCTAGTAGTTTGAGTTGATTATAGGCACGGGAGATGATAATACTAGCTCCCCCATAAATCATGACCCATTTAATGTGGGTTTGGTTAATGTAGGTAGTAATAAAAAGAGGGGGGTCTGGGTCATCAAGATGGATAGAAGGTATTTTTGAATCCTTGAAGGTGACAAGGTTATAAATTTATAGAGCACCCACAAAGGCTACTAGAGGCTGAGGGTCTCCAAGTTGGACCTCTACTGATTATAATGCCTCTATCATTTATTAGTGATGATGAGGTGAGGTAGTAATCAACTCAATAGGCTCATCTTCACTAGGATTTCATGAATTTATTTGAGCACCACTCTCTTGATTGATTCAAAGAGGTTGGATTGGGAAGCACCCAACATAGATACCTTGAGTTTGGCTAAAAGTGAAGGTTCATGATTTTGACTTGGTTGGAAAGTGGAAGATGGATATGTCTACTGGATGGAAACTTTGGCCTTCCCCTTATCCTTCTATTGAGCATGTGATCATGTGACCACATGGATAGTATGGATAGAGGAAAGACTCAGGGTAGGAGATGGGTGTGGTTCTTCATCACTCTGAGGTGAGAGTGGGGAAGTAGATAGGTGTTGGGTAGTGTTTATTATTTTTTGGATTGGTAATGGGCCTATGGGAGATTCCTCTATTAATAGATCATCCTCATCATAAAGCTAATGGATTATGGTTTGTATAGCTTTGTAGTTCTCCATGCCATGTATGGGTGTCTTATGGTAGGAGTGCACTTGGTGTTCATCATACAAAACTAATTTTGGACCAAGAGGCTCAAATGTCTTGATAGGGGGAAAGGTAAAGCAAGAATCTTTCAATAACCTTTAGGAAATAGTCAATTAAGATTCAGCTAAAGATGGAGAGGGTTTAGAGGTTTTGGTTAGTGAGATGGAAGTCCTTTTGGGAGTGGGCTTGGTGATAAAAGGTTTGGGTAAGGTGGTGTTCTTAGTTTATGGTTTTGGATTAGGTAAGGGAGTTGGTAAGTTGGAGGTAGGAGGTTTTAGGGTAGGTATTTTGGTTAGTGATGGCTCAGTGAAGATGGGTGTGTCAAAAAGTAAGTGTGTTGGTGTAACCAACAGTGATAATTAGGTTTTAGTTAAGACAATCAAATTCCTACTCAAAGTGGAGGGATGAGGTCCCAAGATAGAGGGAAAGGTTGAGGGAGGTATAAGTTTGGCCCTCAATGCTTTTGGTGGCTTCACTTCCTTGGTTGATTTGGTTTGGTACTTGGTTGTTGGGTTTGGTGAGGTAAGTTCCAATTTCAAAGATGGGAGATTAAGGATCTGTGTAGGGAAGGTGTTAAGGTTTTTAGTTGGTCTAGCCAATTTGGTTGGAGAGGGTGATTTGGTCATTTGGGGTTTGGGTGCATTAGATGGTTGAGAAATTGTTTGGTTGGTAGAGGTTTTTATCAGTTTGGTTGGTAAGATAGGGGTTTAGATAATAAGAGTGGTGGGTTGGTCTACCAAAGGTGTGTTTGGATGTTCCTTATTAGTGATGTAAGGTAGCCCTAATTGATATTAAAATGTGGCTTGATCCTTGTCAGTGTTGGAGATAAATAATAATCTTTAAACTAGTCTAGAGAATGGTTTGTAGACCGGTCTTGTTCCCTGGATAGTGGACTCGAAAGATAAACCCAATGGTTGAGAAGGGGGAATGGTAACCTCATCTTTTTTATCAATCAAATGATGTAAGGTTTATATGGGTGATTTCTCTATGGTAAGAGTATGCATGGTGGCTTCCTCTTTGGGAATGATCTCAAAAGGGGAAGGAAATTGGTCTGTAATTAAGGGAAAAGGTACAATGGTGATGGTTGCTTACTCTAGTATGTTAGTTGAAAGGGTGGTAGGTGACTCCACTACCTTAATAAGTGTAAGGGAAAAGGTTCCTCAGCTTGGGTCTCCAAAGGAAGAGAAGGTGACTCTACTACCTCAATAAGGGGAGAGGGAGAGGTACAGGTAGATTGGGTAGTAGGTTATTCAGTAATGAGCATGTTAAGAACCATATTGATGGTATGGGCATCATGAGAACACACAACATTGTTGATTTTATTTTTGGTAGGTGCATAATTGGGAAAAGGTTGTCTAAAGATGTCAACGGATTGGTTTGGAGGTATGTTGGCGTTATTCAACACAAGATTTCCTTTGTCAATGAGGGATTGGATAATGATTTTGAAGGTATTACACTTACTAACGTCATGTCATACTACTTGATGGAAAACACAAATAATTCTCATTTTACTATCTAGGTGTAAGACAAGAAGAATCAAATTGTTGAGGGGGTTTGATAGGAGGAAGCTATATAATATTAGCCTTTTATAATTTCTATAAGATTAAAGCATAAGATTCCCCAAGCAGATTAAATTACTTCTAATTATTTCATTTTTGGTTTCTCATGTTTTGTGTTGAGGAGTTAGAGGAGTTTTATTGATTGATAGATGGTGTAAGAGGGATCTTAAGGACAACCACATTCAAAGTTCCCTTATTTTTAGAATTAGTAGTGGTTTGGTTGCTTGGTTTAGAATAATAGGTCTCATTAGTTTTATAGGTAGAGTTTTTATTTTTCAACTTTAACTTTCCTTCATTGATGGATCTATTTTATAGCTTACGTGACATGGTAAAATATTTGTCAAAGGTTTTGAAACTTTTAACACACAATACAGAAGAGATGTGCTTAACACATGCCCAAGCAAAAATTTCTTTCAGTTCAAGTTGAGGTAAGGAGAAGGAGAATTGAATGATTAGGCTCCTCCACTAATCCATAAAATCAGCAATAGATTCATCATCAAATTATCAGATAGAGTAAAGGTTAGTGATGGAAATCTTCTTGGAGATGTTTATCAAAAAGTGATCTAAGAAAGTTTGGGATTGTTGGGTGAAGGAGAAGAGAGAGAGTGTTTGGTAATGGCACTAAAATAATATAATGCTAGACCAGACAAAAAGAAGGAAAAGGTACAAAGAAAGAGGGCATCATCATAGGTAATCAAATAACATGCATGCCTAAATGCCTTGAAGTTCTATTTGGGATCCTCCTTACTCTAAAACTTAGAGAATTTGGGGAGCTCCCATTGAGGAGGATATGGTCTGATAGGGACAAATGGGTGGATGGGCTTGTTATATATTTTATCACATGATAAGATGTTATGATATCCATAAATGGATGACTCTAAGGTAGTCATTTTATCTATGATCATTTTCATTAGATCTGTTTGGGGTTGTGCACCCAAAGGGTTGTAAGGTATATATTGTTTTTTTGGTTAGGTGACATATTGATATTTGGTGGGGGGTTGAGAAGCTACCACATATTGATACATGGACATAGGTGGTTAGGTGGATTCTATGTAGGGGTAGGTGGATATATGTGGTTGGGTAGTAGGTAGAGGTATATGTCCTTAAGGGTTAGGGATGTAACCTAGGTTTGGTGCAATGGGGACCTAATGGGTAGGAACGGTGGTTAGGTTGGTGATAAAATGAATGGTAGTGACCTTTGTACTAATTGGTAGTAAGGTAAAAGGTATAGACACCATAATATTTTAAATTCTGGTAGTGGTTAGAAGATTAGGGGTAGCTAAAGGAAGGTTGGTAATTCTAGTGGTAAGTACTCCATTAGTGAGGGGAGTATAAGTAGGTAGTAGCTGGGTTGCTCTTAAGGTAGAAGATTTGTTAGTGGGGGTGGAAGGTATAAGGGTGTTTGTAGGTTAGGCAGGTTAGTTTTCCATAGTAGTATCAAAAGGATTATTGGTGGATGAGGAATCTTGGGTAGTCAATGGTTGGGTGGTGACTATGGCAAAGGAAGTGTTTCCTATAACGTGGGAAAGCATACCATAAGGTGGTTCCATAGGTGGAACTGAAGTAGGGGCATGATGAGGCATGGTGTTAAGATAATGTTGAAGGGCCACAATATTATTATATAATAAAGTGGAGAAGTTTGTATCTCTTTGGGTAACTTCCCAAGGGAAATGACTTCTTAAAGGATGAGGAGAGTTTTCTAGTTTAGAAATATACTCCATGGATGAGGAGGTAGAAGGGGTTAATTAGTTTGGTGATGGGTTTTTTTCTACTATATTCTTTCACTGTTGGTGATTTAGAACCATCTAAGGTAAGGGAGAGAGAATACACAAACAATCTCACCACTCAAATAGAGAGAAGACAAGGAATAAACAAGGAAAGCAATCACACACTAGAAAGTACATTAAGTCCTAAAGATTCTTTTTAGTCTCTTTTTTGTCTTATGCCTTAAGCTTTCAAGAAATTATGTGACTCCACTTAGGCTAATATAATGGGCACTAGAAAATAAATATATAGATGGTTTTAGGTTGTTCAGGCTCTCAAAAGGATCTGTATTGGAAATCAATACATGGATTAGTATTGGGGCCTACCCCCTTACTTCACACACTATAATGATAAGGTTGTCAATTTCTTAGCCAATATATACTAATTTCTAGAGTTTATACTCAACTAGAGATCTGATTTGGTTCTCCCCTTAGTAATGACCTCCAATTAGGGTTGTCAAGAAAGGATAAGGTGACCACTAGGTGATGAAATCCTAGTTGGGCCTTGTCTCAAAAAAATTTATGTTTGATTGATGTAGGTGGTTTGGTTTAGTGTGTGCAAAAAAAGTGATTCTATGATAGGATTACTTCACCTTAATTTAACCTATGTAAGCTAAACTTACGAGTAATCAATATATGCAATTAATTTTAAACCTAAAAGAAATTTTGATTTCATTTATGAGCATATAATAGAGAGAAGAGCATATAGATGAAAACAAATAAAACCCAAGTAGAGACTCAAGCATCCCATCGAGTGTTCTAGAATGCTTTGGTGAATTTTAACTTATAATTTGAGAAAGGAAGAAGAAACTAAATATAGGTATTATTGAAAAACATGTTTGGTTGTGCATGATTTGAATTAGATGATTTTGAAAAACTCCTCTTTGTCTTGGGAGGATGACCTACAAATAATACAACACTAAATAAAATGGTTGGTTAGATAGATATCTAGGTGGATTGCCTAGTGCTAGCTAGATCTTGAAAGAAAGATCTTCCTCAGGGGCTATCAATACACACATTTTAAACTATTAAGTTTATAAAATAGAATATAAGGTACTTGAATTAATGATTAGAAGTTACTAAAATTACTATTATAGAAATAAACAAGTCAATACTAATGCTAAATAGGTCAAGTGTGCTTGAAAAAATAAGTTGGGGGTCTGTGAATACATAGACAAAAATAAAATTGGATTTGGTTAAGGGTAAGTGGGTGAAAATAACTTGTTATTATTTCCTACCATAGTGACCATCAATGGTTGAGGTGATAGTCTATGGTTGAGGTGATTGTCAGTGGTTGAGGAAATCATCAATGATCAAATAGACCATCAATAATTAAATAAACTGATGATAGTTAGATAGACCATTGGTAGTTAGACAGACCATTAATGATCAAGATAACTATCAATGGTTATTGTGTGTTAGGTCTGGGTTGATAAAATTTAGAATGATGGGATAATAAAAGGTGATTCTAGGAAATGGGTTTGTATTGGGCTAATTATGAAATACAAATAAAGTAATTAAATAATGTAAAATAAATAATTATCTTATAGAAGGTTGGTCTGATGAATGGTTAAAGTGTTTGACTCATTGATGGAGTCTAACATGATTCTGACATAGTAATGGTACTTGGCTATTAATCAAGGGATGATGGAAAATCAACTCTCTGACATGATGGCTAGATCACTGGATCACTAAAATAATACCTACAAAAGAATCTCTAGATGTAAAAGCTCTTGATAGTTGTGGATCGCTTTTACCTCCTTTTCCTTTCTTTTATAGGTAAGGAAGGAGAGATGTAACAAGATGTTTACTAGGATTTTTAATTATAACTCATGTATGCAATGTCTTGCACATGGATTTGGATGAGCTAATTATACAAAATCAAGGCAAAGTTAAGGGTGACTTAAGTTGGTTTAGATGGTGGAACCTGATCATTGGTAGTCTAGGTGATCATCGATGGTCACCTTGAGCATCGATGATAAGGTGTTAAAGGTAGGGTTGGTTAAAAGGTGGGTTTTAGCTAGAGCATTAATTGACTTAGGTTAGATGGGTTAGGTTTAGTTAGGGGTCAAGAAGGTCAAGGTGGGGCCCAAGGGGGTCCTGAGGTGGTCCAAGGGAATTGCAACATTCAAAACCATCATGTGTGGATTTTTTTTGTCTACAAGGGCTTTATTACAATAAAAAAAAATGATTTGTTTGATCCCAAAGGCAAGTGAAGAGCATACTCTTTATTTATCTAGTGTCATTTCCTTCCAAATAATAAAATTTTAAATTATTTTGACATGTATGGGTTAGCCTATGATATTCATTTAACCTTCCTATGAGGTCATTTCAAAATGTGTGATATAAATACAATTAAAATACTATTCATTAAGGACACCATTCAATTATCAAGGAAGTTCACACTACACTATTGAAAATCATTTGCATAAATGATTTGTACTATCTTATTCTTCTCCTTTTCCAAAATAGTCATAGAATACGTCTTCTTATAATTCTAAATCATTCAAATAACAACCCATGAGCATTATTTTTTCAAGTTATAATGTATATCACTAAATTCATTCATATATAACATATTCCATAATTATTCACACATAAGCTCACATAAGAGGGAGAAATACATCATTCTAAATCCCTCTTTAAAATATATGGTTATGTAGATAGTACTTATTGATATAGGGGTATTTTAGGTTAGTTTTAATTCACTTGAGCCAACTAAACCCTATTTTTCAAGATGACATGCCTAAGTTGGAGGACCTAAAATTTTGAGCAAAAAATTGATATGCATAACTTGTGTGTATAATCTAAATAAAGAATCTACAAGGTATTATTGAACCCCTAACATGTGAAATTGGTCATTCCATAAAAGGACCTATATTTTATACCATATATAAGCATCAAAATTAGGACAAAAGTATCGATGCTAGTGTCTAGGATGATAGAGAGCTAAATTCCAAAATCTAAAAAATCATATCAAAACATGAACTTGTCTCCTTTTTCACCTATATTTTATAGACATGTATGCACATTTTTAATCAAGATAAGTGTTGTTTCTCCTATGTATTTCTACATTAAAATTACTATTTTGGTTTTGTAATTTATATATTTATCATATTCTCAAATTCAACATATTTATCATAATATTATAAATCCAAATTTATTTAATTGGTTTAATTTTAGAATAGTTTAGTCCAATTTAATTGGGTTATTCCCCTCTATTGGATATCTTATTCACCCTTGTCCCTTTGGACACTTGCACACTTGTATAGGGGTATTCTTTACAAAAAACTAGTTGAGTATGAGCTCCATAGCATCTTCATGATGACTATTGTGGGCTATAATCAGGTATATCCAAGGTTATTCATGTTTCCTAAGTATATTTTTCTTCATTTATACCTAATAGGCATGTTTGAGATATTAGGTTGGTGTTATCCTAGTAAAAATTCTATATGCATGGTCCTTCATCAAGGATTGTATCAAAATTATTATGTAATTTCACTACAACCCTGTCAAAGCTCCATTCTATAATCACTAATTCCCATGTTTCCTCTATTAGAGCCTATAATGATGTCTAACAATGTAAAATATTTATCAAATGTCTTGCATAGGTTCATGTTTTAATTATAGTCTCTTTGTTGGTGCTTCAATCAAAAATGTGTCTAAAAAGGGTCTATACCAAGTTATCAAGTCATGAAAGATGGGTTGAAACATTTCAAAAGGTCTTCATGATCCCTCATTATGGTTTAATCATAGGTATTCATAGAAATGGTCCACCCTCCTAAGCATTTTCTTCATTTGTTGTGATCTAGCACCCTAAATGAGGTCTTAGATTAATGTTTGGCATTGTAAAAGGCCTATTTGATCATTGGAAATATGAGATGTTTATAAAAAATGAATGCGCAAAAAAGGAGAGTTTAATTCATTTGATAGTGTCATGAGAACCTTGTATACACCTATTTCATCACTTCTTAATGTAAAACAAGGTCATAAACAAATAAAAACATCCTAAAAAGTTCTTATGAAAATATAAAGGGTCAAGAAGTCCCATTTAAAGTCGTTTTCAAAAAGTGAGGCATTCTTAAAGTTTAAAAATTCATTTTTTGATATTTAAAGATCCTCCTCCAACTTTCCCATCCATACAAATGGTCAAAATTCATTGAATTTAATGATTTCCCTCCATTCTTACTTCTTAGTGATATTCAATTATTTCAACATGGAGGGGTGCATCAAACAATAACCAAACCATTATCCATCTCAAGCATGATCATGGTAGATTTACTATTTTAGGATTTTTTTTAGCTCTATTGAAGAGAATTACAAATTTAGACCACTAGAGTCAAGGCTTCACCATGGTTTCAAGGCCTAAAGCTTTAATGAGTAAGTTTCAATCACCTTCTATAGGTTTCTTTAGACTATAGTGGAGAAGAACTCATGTTGAAAAGAGTTCACATCTTTCAAACCCTTTTAGGCAGGTTCTTCAATGAAGATGATATGTAGTCATAGAATAAATGATAGGCTTCAAGTAAAATCAAATGAACACAAGCCATGAACAATTAGTGTAGGCCTAGAAAATTTTAAGTTTTAGACTTGAATGCAAAGGTTACAGAGGTTATAGAGGTTTTATACATGGAACCAAGATCCAAAACCTTCCTCAAACATCTATAAGGTTTATCAAACCCTCCTTGATGTCTTAACATAAAATAAAGGCATGAAAGCCCTCAAATGTGAAGGTTTTCAAGAAGTTACAAGTTTTTAAGAGGTCTTTATTTGAGTTACAGATCTTAGAAAGGATATTTAAAAAAAAGGTCACATGGTGTCCCCTCATCATCCTTAGGCCCTAACATGCCTTCAAGGAAGGGAACATGGTTCAAAATCCTCCAAATATAGTAAAACCAATCTAATATCTTACTTGTAGGTAACTATAGACAATTTTCATAAATGATACATCATATTTCAAGGGTTACATGAATAAGTAAGGCCATTTTAGGGCATGGGAGATGTCATGAAGGATCATCTCTAGGTGTTTATAGGTAAAAATAATAAAATAGGGATATTAACAATCACTAACAAGCCTAAAACAACCTATAGACATCCTCAAAAATACACAATTAAGTATTTGTGTGTATTGCTCCAAATACATGGTAAATAATGGATGATGGAGGATGTTAAGAGGTTTTTTAAGAACTATATTAAGTCATCAAACCATATCAAGAAGTTTGGAATCATGTTAAATGGCCCAAAAGACTATAGGGAATACTAAACCCTAGAGCCTATGAATCCATTTTTTTGTTTTAGATCATGATCAAGTGAAAAATATGGTTATTTAAAGGTCTAGAGGTGGTTTCAAGATCCTCTAGAATCACCTAAACAAAAAATTTAGGTAGCAGGCCCATGGTAGCTAAAGTCAAAGTTTTAATGACATTTCAAGCTTGAAAAAGACCTTTATAGGTATACAAATAAGAGATAATGTTTTCAAACATGTTTAATATATTTTCATCCTAATGTAAGTATAAAAACAAGCCCAAGGAAATATCCCTTGTAGCCAATTACCCTACCAAGAAATGTTTAGGACTATGAAAATTTGGTCTTCATGAAGACTCAACATGGTTAAGTCACCTAGATCTATAGAATGAAATCTAGAAAGGAAGATTGAATTTGTAATATGGTGAAGGAGTAAGTCTCTTCAAGGCCCCAAGCATGATATAGTGACCTAAAAACCTACAAATGAGATTTACCAAAGATAAATAATCATAGGCTTCACTTTAAGGTCCTAAACATAGTGAAATAAGTTCTGAGCCTATGTAATAAAAGAGATAATAGTTTGAGTTTCAAGAGTTTAAAATGATCCTTAAGAGCCCCAAAGCCTTCCCTAGTTTTTTATATTATTTGGATCATTGTGAGGAAAGTGAAGAGGCTTCATGGATTTAACCTTCAATTTTATAAGCATGTGGAGAGCATGATAGGGTTATAGATAAACCTTCAATGTCCTTCAAGCACCTATAGTCTTATAGGTTTTATAATTAGAGATTACAAGCTTCAAAATGGGTCTTAAACATGTTGTATCTAAATGTAAGACAAGAATAATTTTGAATAACCTAAGGTACAAGATTTAAGACCTTTGCATAAAAATTTTAAGCTTGAACAAGGAGGGATGGGTTATAGGCTTTGAATTCCTAACTAAAAATCAAGGTCTTATATATAAGTAAAGGACTAATTAAGACCTTATGGTGTTTGGGGAAGGAAATGTGAGCCTTGGACTTCATCAGGATTAAGCCAAGTCTTTAAACCATGTTTGAGGTAAGTAATTTTCTTAAATTAGTCAAGAGTAATTGTAAATATTACATAAGGTTTCAAGTTTGAGGAGGCATTCTGCAAGCCTCTAAGTATTGAAGTGGATATCAACATGTTTCTAGGATATTTATCTATTATTTGAGGACTTTTAGATGTCTTAAAGTAATCTCTAAAGCCATAGTTCCAAGCCTATGCCAAACACTTGAAGTCTCAATTATAATTCAGGATTTTAAACATTAAAAAAAAACTCATGGAAGCTTAGGTTTTTAATGGAAGAGAAACATGCCTATAATCATGATCCAAAAGCTTGAAATCCTTTAAAACTCACTTTTAGGACTATCTTTTGGACCTCATGAATGATAAATAAAGAGTGAAATATTTGGTGATGAAAATTGTATTCATTATTTGGAGATTTGTCACCAGATGACATAATCTTGAAGGATGACTAATGGAATCTATAAAAAAGATAATTCATGGAGGTTTTTTAGGATTCTAACACTTTTTTCATGTCTTGAGGATCTCCATTAGACCTTAAGGATATTATAAACTAGTTTTAGATAGGGAGCAAAGGTTTAAACTCTTTAAGGTGGTCATCACCTCAGAAATTACCCTCTCTCAAGTTGTATGTCTACATCAAGACCTCATGAGGCACCCTATATGCCTATAAATAGGATACAAGAGTCATCTCAGGTGGTCAAAATAAGGATTGTGAAGTAAGGAACAATGTTTTATAAACTTCATCATGCTCTTGTAGACCTAAAAATAATGTAATTATAATAATAGACTTTAGGCTCCTCGTGAAGAATCCTAGCCTACCCATACAAGGTTTAAGGTTGTAACATCAATATTTTAGGTCTAAAATATTCTTAAAATCCTTCATGTTATTAAATATTACAACGTTACAAAGGAAAAAGTTAACAAGGATAAAATTTTGTAGCAAGAAACTAGTTCTCAAACTTGATAAGGTTATCCCTCATACCCATGTAATGTTAGTACAAGGTTTCAAAGCATGGTTTAAGACTTAATAGACTTAAAACATACCTTATGGCATCAAGAATCTATAAGAGAGTTGAAATAATAATGAACAAGCTCTTCCAATCCAAGTCAAGCCTACAATCCTATCCCATAGGTTTCATGACTAACTATTGAGTAAACTTAAGGTGATGATGAAAGTTTCAGGTGAGATTGGTGTATTTGTAAGGTTGTAGGCTTAATGGCTAGGTTGTAGGTCTTCCTAAATAAATTTGAGTTATTCCACAATCAAGAAAGGTTATGATGATAAATGTCCTTGTATCAAGGAATTTTTAAGCTTATTAACATGACATGAAAGTTGCATTTAAAAAAATATAGGATAATGGGGACATGAGAATATGAACTCTGACAAGATTTCAAAGGGATTGAGAAGGCACAATGGGATCTTAAAACGTGATAATTCAGGTTAATTAATCTCTCAAGGAGTTTTCATGAGAAAATAAGATGTTGCATCAACTTCTCTACCTCTCCTAAATACTATCACATAGATTTAAATGTGAATTTTAGTTTGAGTATGCTCTTATAACCTATCAAGCATGATTGTAGGTGAGTTTAAGGGTCACTAAGAGTATGATAGGGTCTAAGGTATAGTAAAAATAATATTAGATATGTATAACTCCCTCCATTGACTGGGATTCAAGCCCAATTCAACCACAAATTCAAATAGGCTATAAGATTTCTTCCTAAGTCAAACATTCAACATTCACAAGAAGAGGAGATGGGTGATTTAAGGCCATTAACATAAGGAGAGTCATGTTTTCCAAGGATGGAGTATCTACTTAACCAAATAATGCATGTTTAAGCACTCTAAATGATAAAAATAATAATAATAACTCCTCCATTATTATTCCCATCTTCCATGAGAGACCTTCATAGAATAGGCCTAGGGCATTGTAGGAGGCCAAATGACCCCATTTCCACTTGTTTTCTCTATCGAATAGGCTAAGTTAAGATTTAAAAATAACATTTATGGGATTTTTTAATTATCTTCTCTTATCTCTTATCTCATATTTATTATATATAGGGATAAAATACCTAATTTTATATCCCTCTATTGGGTATAGCAAAACTATGCTTATGTAGAGACTTTTAATTGTAGTTTTAATACTTTGAATTGAATAAAGAATACGTTTTCCTTATCTAAGGTTGTATATTGTTTTATTATTATGTTTTTTTAATAAATATAGGTGGTAGAGAGTGTTATCCCTTGTGTATATCCATATCCCTTCACCTTGGTGCAATTACGTATGTCTTTTGTAGTTCATATGTTGTTTTACACTTAGTTGTGTAAGTGATTAGTTTTATAAGTTTACTACTTATGTCTTATGAAATACCTTTTGGTTATACCTTATAGTTCTAACATAATCCACCACCTTCATATGAAACACTTATGTGTGAGAAACCTAATTTGTAGATTGTGTAGAATAAAATTCAATATTTATCATTCATATTATGTTGTTTTATGTAGGGATAAAAGACTCTCAATCTTGGTGAATCACCTCATTTTAAATTTTTTAGCTTATTTCTCTCTTTTCATGAATAGATTCTTATTTTAGCTTAGATTGGACTTATTCATGTAGGTTTTAGGACTAGATCTTGATCCTAAATTAGGTGCACTATGGTTTGAGAACGATCTAGCCTTCTCTATATATTCACTCCTATCATAGGTCACCCACACCTAGGAGTGTTTCCATTGTGTCATTTGAAATAGGTCTTAGGACCTAATAGGGTTCATTTCAACATGAAAACATCCCCATAACCCAATATAAAAAAGGTTAAATTTTTTTGTGAACCTAGCGTGAATCAAACATATAACCTTTTGATTATATTTGGTGAACCCAACCTATGATTCTATTTGAACCAACCCCTAGATTGTTGTAGGGTTTCAACCTTCTAGAGTTTTAGATTGTTATTTTTTCATAGGCATAATATAAGTGATGTTTTTTATCCTTCTTTCCCTAACCTTTGTGCTCTTTCTTTTGCTTGTTATGGCTAATATATAATTTTTTTATGGATATGATGTAGTAACTATGAAAATATATACATGATCTTCATTAATGTGAAAATTTTACAAACCAAGTAGGATATGGGAAAAATAGAAATCATATCTTTAAGATTATATAAGACCTCTTAACTCTCTAGAGGGTGATAAATACCATCCCTCTGACCATGTCCATGTTATCATTATCCCAAGAGATAATTCAAGCAACCCTATAGTTTCAAATAAATATAATCAATATGTCCTTCCTCAATACCCTCCACCTATCACATCTTCCCTATATGGTGTGTGTATACATATTCAATCTAAATTAATTATTTTTTGTGCCTATGAAGCCCTTAAATATCAAATCATCACTATGATAAGGATCATACAATAATTTTAAACAAAATAAACATTTTAGAGAAAATATCACATCATTAGAAAATAATATTATAGACATACATAATCCAAAATATACTAATGTTAATCATGTATTTTCATCTTCATCTATAAATGTTATGCCCAATAAGTTTTCATAAAAAAATAAGATAAAATTTAACTCATCTACAAAAAGTGATTCAAAAATTGAACAAAAGGCTAATAAGAGGTCAAGTGAGATTTTAAAATAAATTCTTAGAAATAAGTTAATCAAACTACCTTGTCTATATCCTCTAAGAAGATCAAAATAATATTGTGCATATCATATAATGTATGTGCATCATACATATTGTTGGTTGTATTTGTATAAATAAACACAAAGTATAATTGATAGTGGTGATCCTATAATAGATAGATCAATCAAGAAACCCACTCACCTTATGAGTGCATCTACTCAAACACAAGTTCAAAAAAATAAAATATGGCTACCAAAGAATAATTCAAATCAAAAATAGCTACAAATGCAAAACTTAGAGAAAGATAAGATTCAAAAGATAAAGTTAGAGAAATAAAAAATTCAAAAGGAAAAGCTAGATCAAACGATGTTAAAAAAAGATCAAGAAGTCAAAGCACAAATTACTTTTTTTTATAGTGTTCAATAAAATATACCTAACTCTTTTATAGTCCATAATGACATGCAAAATTATGGTAATGATAAACATACTTAAGAAAAAAAAACTTTCAATAAGGAAACTCCAATATATGGTGCAATTGGTTTTTCGTACATAGATAATCAAAATGGTGTATCATAAGTTCAAGAATAACATAAGAATTAATTAATTTCCTATGTTAACTATGGTCATGTAGAAGATAATTGGAATGACACAACTAATATGTAGGATGAATATGATAACATAATTTAGGGTTATGACACACATATTATATGGCCTACATAGAGATATCCATTTGATGACATCTTTGGAATCTATTATCACTTTTAACTTGTCCATAGTACCTTTGATAATCATACTAATATGCAAAAATGCAAAAAAAATTAAATATGGAAAAAAATACAACATTCAAATAAATAAAAAATACAAAAAATATTAAACATACACATATCTACTAGTTTATGAATATATGTTGTTTACTTTATGTTAGTGTATAGCATATTGTTTCCTTTCTATACACACATATGTTCATGGTAATTGAATGTGATAAAAGCATACACTAAATACATGATAAATGAACATACATATGGTGGAACTTTACTCCACCCATGTGACACAATATGTTGGGGGTGAATTCTTCATTGATCATGATTGATACTGATTACATTATTTTATGATCACTTTACATTATCATGTTGGGCTCATATACTAATGTTTACACATGTCTATATTCATGTTTACATGTTAATCAATGTGCTAGATATGTTATGCTACATGACATTTTTATAACACATATATGTAGGAATTAGTATGATATGCTCATGTTGGTTTCTTATATTTCACTTTTTTATCTTATCACATGGCTTACTTCAGTTAATTCTTGTTTGCTACCATGTGTTGATTGCAAAACATTTAAACATGTTCCTTATTTGTTTTCCATGGTGCCAATGAGTATTATTTATTTGGTGTGTGGACATTTGAAAATGTCTTCCCTTTTAGTATGAAACATTTGAACATGCCCTTTGTTTATAGTCTCTTTAACTCCATTTTTTGTGGCATTGAGTTTTATTGTGTGTGTACTTAATTATTTATTTATTTTATGTTTATTAATCCTATATATTTCTATGATACATATCATGCATCTTAAGGCTTGTTATAATTGGATACCATAAACTTGATTGATACATATACTTAGAAATGATACCACTATATATTTTTTATTACATGATTGATATATATATGGCATGGTTATCATATCCTATTAAGATAAGGTGACTAGTAAGTTATATTTTCCTCATGTCAAAATGGGGGCATGTCATAGGGACATAAGTACACACACATATAGTTGGAAAAATTATCATAATTTGATACAATTAAGTTATTTAGATATACACTTGGGTCATAATATTATGCACTTATCACCAATTTTCATAGATTTGGGATAGGTGTTTTTTGATTTATGGCATATATTATACATAGTTTATAGAGTAGAGGTTATAATTTGATAGATACTTTAGATTGAGACACACTATAGGTGCATATGCCATGAAAATGCACCAAATCACATATACACATCCATATTATATACATATTAATGCACAAATCTTATAAAGATGAACTAATTTAGCCTTTATTTATAAGTATCAGTTGCCTCCCTAAAGTAGTGTAGTTGAGATTTAGTGTCCTTGATGGCCTTGAAACTAATCCCATTTTTATGTTGATATGGTTACACTATTTTACCTTGGATATATTGGAAAAATTATGTTTACATTTGAGTTTTGTGATTGAGATTCAATGATCTCAATGACCTTGGCACAAATTTCCATTACACTAGATTAGGGGCATGATCACCCTCTAGTTTTCATCTTCACATCTCCAAGGCTTAGTTTTGAACCTCTATATCTAATTATTCAATAATGAAGCATTATCACCAAATAAAATTACCAAGGGAAACATGGTTTCATCTATACTTAGGTGTATTCCTTCCTTGATAGCTTTAATTTCAAGAATTTCAATTATTCACTTTTAGATTATACACACTAATTACATTGTCATATGATCTTATCTATATGTAATGTACAAACAACAAATTCAAGAAGGGATCAAACAAAGAAAGGTGTGTTGTACACACCAAGGTATGCATTTATTTCCTTTAAACCTAATAATTTCATCCTTATGTATCACTATATTAAATGATGGGGTAATTTAGATACTCAAATATGATTTTACATATTATTCCAGTATTTTACACTTGAAAAATACAAATCATGGATCAACCCTTCAATTCAAGACCTTTCTCACTATCGAAAGTTTCACATTCACCATCTCACTATGCCTAACTACTTATTTGATAGTCTGACCCTAACATTATGATGACCTAGATCACCTATAGTTCACAGTCTACATAAAACTTGATTTATATCCTACTCATATAGTTACATCTTTTTAACAACTTTTTATCTTGCATGACACTATCTTCCACATTAGGACACTAGTGTCACAACTCTGATGTTAGTGTCCCTACCTTCTAAATAATAAATTTTTAAATTGTATGGGTCAGCCTATGGTATTCCTTTAACCCTTCCATGATATCATTTCAAAATGTGTTTTATAAACACAAGTAAAATACCATTCACTAAGGACATAAATCAATCATCAAGGAAACTCATACTACACTAATGAAAATCATTTAAACAAATGAGCTATATTACCATATTCTTCCTTATTTCAAAATTATTCATAGGTAAAATATTATTATTTCTTTGAAGCATAAAAATAGTAACCCATGAGAATTATTTATCAATTTATAAGTTATATCATTGCATGTAGTTTCCCATAACATATTGAATAATTATTCATGCACAAGCCCACATAAGGGGAAGAATTGCATCAGTTTGAGTCCCTCTTTAGAGTATACAGATATATAGGTACCATTCATTAACAAATGGGTATTTAAATTAATATTGAATTCACTTGGGATAACTAACCCATATTTATAAGGTGACATGACAAAGTTAGAGGACCTAGGGCTTTGAGTGAAATAATGATATATAGAAATTACATACACAACATTTTTTTAAATTTATCATTTACTGATGCTTTATCTCTTGTAGGAACTAGTTGAGTTTCAATATCTATGAGTACATACCTTAAAGGGTAAAATATCAAAGGGGTGGTAAAACCTTTGGAGCTTTACAAAATTGTTGGTCCTTATACCATACCTAAAACCACTACAAGTTACTTTTATCCAACTCCTTGAGAAATTAAACCCTGATTATACATTCCCTTAATTCATCTTCCAAAATATCCCTTAATTAAGCATACACCCATTTTTATTCATTTTCATACTATGTTATCTAGGTCAATCTTGTTATAAATTGAGCATACATTATGAAACTACATTGGCCCAGCTGACCTAGTTCAAGACCTAACAGATATATTTTCCACCAAATAAGATTGACCAAGCTTACCTTATTAGCTAAATTATTGGGAGGGTTTAGGGTAAATACCTAGATATAATTACCCCATTTAATTCACTTCTAAAGAGATGAACATTCATTTTCACATTGTTATATCTTATAATTCTACTATGTATACACTTAAGGAGTCATTTCTTAGGTTATTACCTTAGAGGGAAAGAAGATTGTCTTGTGAAAAAGTCTTGGATTCAAAGTAGGAGTCTTTTAGCCTAGAGATGATTTATATAGTGTGATACTTACAAATCCACAAAAACCTCTTACAAATCACCATAAGCCAAGGAAAATATTGAGGTATGATAGGTTAAATTCAAGATAAGTATTCCTAACCTTTACTCCATTTGGTAGATTATATATTTCAAAAATTAGTAGGATCAATGTTATACTCATTTATGAGTTTAACTCTAAACTAACTTGAATATATTTCTCTTTAAATGTTTTTTTTATCTGTTTAACTATCCCACTTCATTCCACAAGCTTTAGTGAGCACTAGATTATATGTATTGTAGGCTTAGATAGGGTTATTTCATAATGTCATTTTCCTAAAGGATTTAGAACCATCTCTTCTTGTGCTATGTGATAAGATATCCCTTCATTAGGTTTAACATATCCAAATTGGTCATGTATAGATATAAATAGTTATGCAATGACTTATTTTAGTAAGATTTCCTTCTCCAAGCTTAGAATCCACTAAGTAGGATAAGTTATAAATCCATCCTAATTTGTTGCATATATTTTTATGAACCTGACATGAATCTAACCTTTGTAAATATTTAAATTTTCATTTATAGTAAATATATTGATCCTGTCAATCTAATTTTATATTTCATGCATAGGTTTTCAACTATGTTGATATTATAGACCTAATTCTATTTTTTTGTACATAGGTTTTTAACCAGGTTAAACCTATCGACCTAGTTCTATATTATACTTTTAGGTTTCCAACTTCGTTAACCCTATAAATTTAGTTATATTTTATATGTGAAGGGTTTTCAATTCAATCCAATAGAGTCAAACTAATAAATTCAATTATTTAATCTACCTTTTGTGCCTACCTAAATTAACCTACTTGATTTCATTCTTTTCTATATTTTAGTTCTAGCTAAATAAATCAACCCAATCTACCTAGTTTTATTTTCCTATTTTTCATTAGTCTTATTTAAACTATATTGAATGAGTTTATTCTATTCCAAAACATTATTTTATACATTTATAGGATCAAAAACTTTCCCAAATCACCTATTCAAATAACAATTAAACATTCTCAGGAAAAACTATTAAATTGACATGTTCAATCTTGTTCTATCTTCTAGGTTCATTTCTAAATAGTTTAGTATTTCCATTTTGCCAAATTTTAAGTAAATTGTATTTCCTAATTTTAATTTAAAATTCAAATTATGTACTATTTCTTTCATCTTTTTAGTTCTCTATAAAATTGTACCCACACAATCAACTAGATAAACTAGCTTGATCTAGTTATGTGCCTATTTTATTCCATCAAACTAAGTTGACTTGGTTGATTTTGTTTGTTTTGGTCTATTTTTACATAGACTAAGTTGACCATCTCAACCTTATTCTATATGGTTTTCCTAACTAGATCAACCTGGTCAATCTTGTTCTATATGTTTTAATTTTATAGCATAGTTAAAATAAATTAACCTTTATTTCAAATTAATTACAATCACCTTTACTTTTTAGTTGGCTACTTGTTTATTTGATTTCAAAAATTATAAATTAGTTTTATAGAAAATTGATTTTCACCTTTATTTTCATTTTGCTTGACTTTCCCTAGAAACTATGTACCTATAATTTTAAAACTACTTAGTTATAGCCATGAAGGGTTATGTGATATTCTATTTACAATCCTTGTCTATCATTTACATATATCATGGAGTGAAAGACATGCCCTAATAATCATATCCATAGTATAGATCTAAACATGATCTTTATTTTCCACATATCTTTCAATATTTTATAAATGCCTAAGGTTTCCCTATTAAACCTTAAGAATCTAGAAATCCATTTGATTGTGTGGTATATTAGTTAGTGATTAGTACTTGTTGGAGATTTAATATTAATTTGGTTCCTTCCTAAGTTTATAGGATTATCCTAAGTCTTAGTTATGTGTGAATTTATTATATTTGTATATTCATTTTATTCCTACCTTTTTGAGGTGTCACTAACCTCCTTAATCCACTTATTTTATTTAGAGTTACTTGTAAATAACTCTCCTTTCCCCACCTAGCACACACTTACCTCTCTTTGTAATATATTAGGACACAAGTGGCACACACTTGGAGGGTTTTTAAGGTCATAATGGGGTCCTATGAAACTCCCATTTTCCTCTTATAGATTTATAAAAGAGCTCTTCCTCTCCTATTTTCCTCACTATAATATCATATCTCTCTCTATTCTTCTCTTGTATTCTTGATTCAATATTGTACTTGTAGAAATTTTGGTTACAATCCTTCTAATAATATCACATGGTTTTTTCTCCAATAAGTTTAGTTTCCCACTTTAAAATCTTGTCTCAACTTATGGTTTGCACCTTGAGAGGTATTATTGTTTCATGCTTTTCTTAATTTCTATTTTTTCATGTTATTTATAATTGATCTTGGCATTATTCCTAATATGATATCAGAGCCATGTACCTCTAATGTTCTTTTTTGAGTTTTTTTGTCCTCTAACATTTTTTTCTCCACATTAATTTATTTTGAGAATTTTTGTGGCATGATATTTTACCCTCTAACCTCTTTGTTGTAGGCTTCTTTTATGGAGTTTTTAAGCTATTTGTTTTATTTTCATCTAATCTTATTCTATTAGATTTTTTTTGGAGGGAATTTTATATTTAAAAAATAAATAAATCATCTCCATGAACCTTTTCTTAGCTCTCTGGTTTTTTAGACTTGTATTTGTGTATGTTCACCTCTTTATTTCATCCAGGATTTACACCTGAGATACTTTTTTTCTTTTTGTGATAGCCAATCTATTATTCATGTGCTTTGGTTGTTGTATACCTTCACCATCTATGCATTCGATTGGCTATGCATTTTGATGAATTGCTCTTTCCTTTTTTTCTTGAACCATCTTGCATTTGTCCTTACCTTTTTTTGACACTAAGTGTCTTTTTTTCATGTCATTTAGCTCCTCTATCAAGGATTTTTTTCTCTTTTGGAAATCTATTTAGCTTCTTTTGTAAACCATTTTTTACTCCTTTGACATGATGTTACCTATATTTTTTTATTCAATTTTGTGTTTTTATAATATCTCAGTTATGTGCCTTTATTCCTTTTTCCTTGGTTGGCATTTTAGTTTTCTATCTTATTCTTAGCCATTCATTGTATGGCATGGTTAAAACTATTCAATTGCATCATATTCATCATAACACTCATAAAAAAATTCTTATTTTACTCCAATTATTTGTCCTTTGTTGAAATTTTGAATTTAATAAGTTTTTTTCTTTTCAATGTTTTATCTTCCCTATTATCTTTTTAACAAGTGTTAGATGTGGCACTTATAAAACACAGTTGTTTTTTTTCAAAATATTTAGAATAATATATTAAATTAAAAATCTTGTTTAAGTCATTTTATATTCCAACTTTTTTGACCAAATTATAAAATTGCCCTCAAATTTATCTTATTGGAAGTATGGTATTAAATAAGTCTTAAATATCAACATATGGGTGTTTAGACAATTTCACCTTTCTATGGCATAAAAAGATTCATCTATTTTTTCCAAAACAAATATTTATTAAAAAATTATTTTTTTAAGCCATAAATTCAAAAAACTTATTTTGATTTAAGAGCCACAAAAATTAACATCACAAATTTCATTAGCATGGAAAGAAAATCAATTACAAGTATCATAAAAAACCACGTGGAAAGGATTTATATGTTTTTTCCATATATGCCACCATTTAATATAGTTACTTATGGTGTAATTATTATTTTTAATAAAAAATTAATTTAAAAGTTAGTGTTTTTTCAATATATTATTAATTACACAAAGCACATTTTTTTTAATAAGTCAAAATCACCAATATTAGATTTTAGAGCATGTTTTTGGTGTTTTCATGTGGAATTATATTTTCAAGTTAACTAATCTAATTTTTTTAAAGATGAATCATTTAAAATGTGCATTGGATCAATAAAAATTACTTGTAATTGATTTTATTTCTATGCTAGTGCAATTTGTGATGTTAATTTTTGTGGCTCTTAAATCAAAATAAGCTTTTTGAATGTATGGCTTAAAAAGACAATGTTCTAAGAAATATTTGTTTTGGAAAAAACAAAAGAATATTTTTATGCCATGGAAAGGTGAAATTATCTAAACACCCATATGTTGATATTTAAGACTTATTTAATAACATAATTCCAATACAACAAATTTGAGCACAAATTTATAATCTGGTCAAAATGGCATATAAAATGACTTAAATAGGATTTTTAATTTAAGAACTTATTCTAAATATTATGTAAATTTAGAATCCTATGCACATTCCTTCTACCAACCCCATTTTAAAAATCATGCAATCTATGGGCTATTCAGGTGGTGTACTTGGTAAAAATGAAACTGGTATTCTTAAAACCCTTTTGTTTGAATCTAATGATCATTGTAAAGGTCTTTGTTTTAATTATTCAACTAATTCTAATGAAAAATCAAATTCTTATTGTCCTCCTCATCAAAATACTTATAATGCAACTTCTTTTGATTATCATGCTTTTAATACTCATGCTTCAGTTACACATTTTAAACCTTATTCATATTATGGAAAAAATGGGCATCATATCTCTAAATGTTGGAAATTGTATCCTTGCAAATCTTATGGTAAATCTAAGCATGATATTTTTTATTATTGTAAAATGACTAAATATCACACCTCTAAGGGTAAAATTATTTGTATTCCTAAAGAAAATGAATCTTATAGAGACTTTGATATGTCTTCTTATGACAATTCTTCTAATGCTTCACGCAAAATATATTTTGTAAGTGACATGTTTTATTTGTCTCCATTTTAATTTAAAATCAATATTTTATGATTTTTTTTATTTTTTTTACAAAGGATATATGATTTATTTGGATCTTTTGTGACTAGCTTCTTTTCGTTCAGGTTTACATAATTTATAATAAAATTTATCTTTTCTCAAATTTGCCTTTACATATACTTTTATTAATTTATGTTTGTAGGTTTTACTTTTTGGAAACTTGGTTACTTAAATTAAAATATTGGTTTTAGATTTCTTATTTTAAAGGTTTGTGGATGATTACTCTTTTTGGTTGGTTTTTGTTCCATGGTAGATTGATCACCTTGTTCAAAGAGGATTTTTTGGAGACTATTGGTGATCATACTTTGTTCCTTGCAACTTTTGGCATCACCTTATCTTATTTATTATCTCTAAACTTTTGAATGAAGTTTTTATTAATAGGGATATTTTTATAATTTCAACTCCCTTATTTATTTTTAAAAGGTTCTCTCCACATTGTTTACCCCAAATTAAGTTTAATGGGGAGTGTTGGAGAATTACCTTTAATTTGGGTCCTTCCTAAGTTTCTAGGCTTATCCTAAGTCTTAGTTATGTGTTCATTTATTATATTTTTAAATTCATTTTATTCTTACCTTTGTGAGGTGTAACTCACCTCCCTAATTCACTTGTTGGATTTAGAGTTACTTGCATGTGACTCTCATTTCCCCAATTGGCACACACTTACCTCTCTTTGTAAGAGATTAAGACACAAGTGGAACACACTTGGAGGGTTTTTAAGTTCATAATGAAGTTATATGTAACTCCCATTTTCCTTCTATATCTCTATAAAAGAGCTCTTCCTCTCCTATTTTCTACACTAGAATCTTATAGCTCTATCTATTCTTCTCTTATGCTCTTGATTCAATCTTGTACTTGTAGATATTTTGGTTTCAAGCCTTTTAATAATATCACATGGTTTTTTCTCTGATACATTCATTTTCCCACTTTAAAATCTTGTCTCAACTTATGGTTTTCACTTTGAGAGGTATTATTGTTTTATACTTTTCTTAATTTCTATTTTTTAAATATTATTTATAATCAATCTTGGCATAATTCCTAATAGCATCAAAAAGTTACTTCTAACTTACCCTTGAAATTGGGTTCAGTGGGATATGGGAATGACACTTCCTCCATTGTTAGTGCTCTAAAATATTAGGCCAACACTATCCAATGGACAAGCCAATATCTTTGAAAATTATCAATCACAACCTTTAGTACAAACATAATCTTATTTTAAAATAATTAGTTAACATATACATTACATTTTTGTTACTTTTTGTTTTCCATTCTATGTTGTATTATATATTTTATTAGATAGAATTGATACAAGTTCTATGTTGTATATTTCAACTTTGAATTATTATTTTCATATTTCCCAACTAGATTGACTAGCTCGAGCTAATCAATTTATAGACTATTCTATTTTCTTGATTTCCTAACTAGATTGACCAACTCGACTTACTCAAACTACAAACATTTTTTCCTACTTTCTATGACTAGATCGATAGGTTCAATGTAGTAAATTTACATATTGTTCTATTTTCCTAATTTTCAACTAGGTTGACTAGTTCAACCTAGTTTAATTCTAATTTTTTTTATTAGTCTACTTACCCAACTAGGTCAACATGTTTAACTTCATATCTCATATTTGACATAGTTCATTATCAGACTATTTTATTTCCCATATTCAAAAATCAATTAAATCAACTTTTTTAACTTCTATCTCTTAGCTAAATTTTTTAATAGTAGATTGTTTTATCTCCCATATTCATAAATCAACTAAATGGACATGTTAAAATTTTTATCTCTTAGTTAAATTAGTTTGGTATCAGACTATTTTATTTTCCCTATTCAGAAATCAACTAAATTGACCTATTCAACTTTGTATCTCCTGGCTAACATAATGCACTTTCTAACTAGAATCAAACTTATTTCGCTGATCTAATCTAATTAGTATCTAACTTAGTTTTATTCCTAATAAATTTACATTAAAAATAATATGGACATTATATCCCTCCTTTCTAGCTTACCTAGCATCATGAAATCATATATCAAACTTTTCCTTGATAATCTTAACACATTTAGAAAATGCATGGGTTGTAATTTATTACCCATCCTAGCCACCCAAGAGGATAATATATCATGTTGCACTTATTCCCACCCTTATTTTAACTATATTGACTACAATATGGTTTAAATCACCCAAATTTATGATTTATATGGATCTAACCCATTTCACACTTTTCATAATATACCCTATCCAAACTTCCTTATTATACCATTAGAGTAATAAATACTAACATAACAAACACGCCCATAGTGAATCATCCTATAGGAAACATTCATATCCATAACATTAGAAATATTCCTCCTTAAAACACTACTAATTATACTCATCAACCTCCCTCCATTACTATCAACAAAAATACACACATCGATACCACTCAAATTTTTACTCAAATAGTTCAACAAATGAATGTTATGGAAATAACCAAAATTTTCCAAATAATGCAAATGCAAAATCACATATTTAAATTTAATAATAAACTTCCTCATTTCACTCTTAAAAATAACCAAAATTTTATTCCTTATCCTCTTAGGGATGCCAATGGTAATATCATTCCTCAAATTTTTATGCATAACAAGATGCTTCAAAATCTTCAAAATGAACCCTTATCTCCCTTCATAGTATCCATTGATATTATAATTATATATCCAATAATGAATCATGATGGTGTTGAGTTATTATTCATATTTTTGTATTTTAAGCATTATTGTTTTCATTGATGTCAAATTCAATACAAATATCAGTTTTGTCAAGGTCAAAGTTGAGGTCATGTATGGTGAGATTAGATGTGTCAAAGAAGTCTCATGACAAGATAAAATTTGAAGAAATTTTTTTGCCTCTCTAATGAGAGATAATTTTAAGTAAACCTATTAATTTATATGAGGTTTTTCGTATGTCAAATTCACTATCATGATGCAAGGTAAGCTACTATTGTGTACTAGGTGTCTTAAGAAGCCTAGTCTAAAACTAAGAAGAGGTGTTTGCATAAAAAGCATACTAAAGCTTGATTATTTATGTCATTACATGCATGAGAGAGTATAAAAATATGTTTAAACATGAGAAAAAGGAAAATAAGCATTTATATGAGTTTCAAAGTTAAGTCTTAAGGATTAGGCCTCGCATGGAGACCTAGTAAGAATGCATAGGCCTGGTAGCATGTTGAGGTGATTAGTCTGAGACTTGTGTGATAAAATTTTAAAGTATATGATCATTATGTGATGTCATATGACATTTTTATGAGGTTTTTAAATAATTAAAAGATATTTTAAGGCATGATCATGATCTAAGCATGACTGGTAGTATAAGGCCTAGTGTACAAAGTGACCTATAGTGGCCTAATGAGGGGTAAAGAACATTTCCAAAGGTAAAAAATATATTTATATAATTTAAAGAGTTGTTATATATTATTTTAAGTGTGTTTACAAATTATTAGATTATTATTTGAATAAGAAAACATTAAAACCAATGATAAGGTCCTCTATGTGCAAAGAATGGGGTGTTGCAGACTTGAGAAGGAATTTCTTGTGCTCATTGGAATGTTTAAACTTTGAATGAGATCATAATCCATTCATATAAGTTCAATAGTTTCACTATATTTATTTTACATCTTTTTTTTTGGAGTTAAGGGGCAATCTTTTATGAATGATTACTAAGAAATAAAACCAATTAAAACCCTCATAATGACCCAATAGGAAAGATCTTGTTGGTTATGGATCAAAATGGATTTTTTGACATATTTTTATGTTTTTAAAATGTAAATTAAAATTCAAAGCTTCTTTATGTCATTTTTTTTGTCTTGACAGTGTGTAAAAGTTATAGGAAACCCCTTGTTTATAGGAATGTTGATGTAACAAGTAGGTTTGACTAGGTTAAAGAATGCAAATAGATGGAGGATGATATTTAATACTTATATTTTATTCCTATGTAATTTTTTGAGTATTTTTAATACCCAAAATATTATAAACCATTCATATAATATGATCTATCGCTAAACATGCCTAAAAGGCAAGACAATGAGAAAATTAGGCAAGAATGGGAATGAGATTATGGATTAGTTGTAGAAGACTAGGGATGGATAAAAAATAATGGGATGATTATTAAATAACTATTCCTCATATCCACCTTGATTAAAACTATTTATTATGCTCATACACAAGCCAAAAGTTGTCATCAAATTGGTTTGTCTAACATAGTCAAGTCTATGTAGAGTGAAGTTATAAGATTGATATGTAAAACCAATATTGATGTATAAAAATGAAATATATATTTTAAAATATGATATAATTATTATTAATTTTCATTAAAACCTATCTTAATATCATAAAAGTGTGTACGCAAGTGTTCTAAGGATTACGTTTTGTGACTGTGTTTTTGGTGCTATAAGTATTTTTCTGTGTAAGTGAAAATAATGTTACTGAGTCATTTTTCACTGAGTTGAAAGATAAAATTCCCATGAATTTGTTACATATGTATCATATGTTAATTTTAATACATTTATATTCATAATATACTCTTTTTAAGGTATGAAAATTTAAAGGCTTTTGACTGGGTTCTTAAGACCTATGTGCAATTCTGAGTAAGCTTAAGAAATTGATCAATTTAGGGTATTTTTCTTTGTTTGATGAAATATAATGATCATTATGTTGAACCTGATGTCATGGATACTCTATAAATGTGATTTTTGAGTTTATTTATGTTGAAAATTTAGTTTTATGCATCAGATTTGTTAGTCAAATTGTTTGGCAGTAAGAAGGCCTATTCACAAGTAGACCTAATTGGGTGGTTCAAGGAGTGAAAAGAGAAAAATGATGTTGGGAAAATTATTTAATATTATTATGTGTAAATTAAATTAAAATATTATTTTTTTAATCTATTTTTGTATTCTCAAAGTTTTATAAGGAGGTCTAAGTGAAATGTGTGCTTAAAAAAGGCCTAATTACATTAGGTCTCTATTAGGCCTAATGGTCATTTTGGCCCTTAAAGGTAATGAACAATTTATGTAGTGATTTTTTCATTTTTGAAACATTTGTATTGGTATATTTCAATTATTATCCAAGTGTATTAATTTTATTTTCCAACCAATATGGGTATGAGCAAGAGTCAAGTATAAAGACAAGGCCTAATAGGCCTATTTTGACTAATTAGAGAATTGAGAAAGGAAGTGAATGATATAGAGTTTTGAATAATAGGTAAAGCAATTGAATATAATTAGATATTTGTGTTTAATATACCATTAAGATATATTTTTGTGTCTACAGGTGTTGAGCAAGGTTATTTGACCTAATTCTGCCAAAGAAAGGGCTAGTTAAACAAGAAGGCCTAATAGGCTATTTGAGAAAGAAAGAAGTATGAGAAGAACAAAATAAGGAGGAAATATTCAGTTGATTAAGAAATATGTGTCTAATTTTGATCATATATTCAATGTATCTGAGTTGGTGATGGTTACCTATGGGATTGGAGCATCCTTGAAGGTTAAAGCTTGTTAAAGGACTGGTTGACTTAGTGCTTGACTAGTGAGGGGTTGTTGCTCCTTATGGGGTTGGTTCCTCATTAAAAGTTTTATCCATTAACTATAGAATATTATTATAAGTTTTGTTTTATTGGTTTTTATTCCCTTATAGTTTTTCCCACATATATCTCATATTCTTATGTTGTTTACTTTCATAGATGCTTGTGTATGCATTGATTGATGTATGTAAGTGAATGAGTGTTTCATGAATATTAAGTGAAATTTAAGGACTATTTTAATAAAAATGATTCACTACCCCCCACCCCACTCTCATTAGTTATACTTACAGCATTTTTTTATTATATTAGCTCCTTTGAAGGAGGTCTTACAACCTAAAGGAGATTCTAAGAAAGCAAATATGGCTAGTCAAGCACAAGGTGGTTTCTCTACAAAAACAACTCCATTTTTTAATGGATCTAATTATTATTTTTATAGTGTTAGGATGAGGACATATCTGATGTCTCTAGTTCATGATGTTTGTAAATAGTCTTGGATGGATATACTTCACCCTTATTCCTCCTGTAGATGTAATAAGAAAGAAGGCTAGTGACAATAACTCAAAAGTAATGAATGGTATTATGTGTGGCCTATCATAAGTAGAACTTATGAAGGTGATGTATTGTATGTCTAAAAAATATATGTGATACAAGCTTATTAATATTCATGAGGGATAATATAAGGTCAAATTATCTAAATTTTAGACCCATAGAAGACAATTTGAAATCCTAAAAATTAATGAATATGAGACCATTACAACCTACTTGCTAAGGGTTCATGAAGTGGTCAACATAATAAGATATCTAGGTAAAGAGTTTAAAAAGTTTCCTATTATTCAAAAGGTCTTGAGGTCTCTAACTCAAAAAAATTATTCTAAGGTATTTGTTATTGAATAAATGTAGGATCTAAATAAGCTAGAGATGGATGGACTTCATGGCACCTTAATAGCCTATGAAATGAGGACAAGTAAAGGAAGACCTAAAAAGAAGGAAGATTTATTCAAGGTAGAAAAAAAACCAAAAGAGAAGAAGACAAAAGGTAATAAATTCAAAGATAATGATGAATATGATATTGATGATGATTATTTGATAGTTATGTTTGAAATAAATTTGAAGATAGGCTCAAGTAGATATAAGGTTAAATTGCCTTTTAAATGTTTCAATTATGGAGAGATTTGACACTTTGATAATAATTTCCCTCATAAGAATAAGGATAAGGATGGTGAATAGCATGATGAAGGCCATGATTATGATAAAAGGTCATGAAAGTATGATAAGAGGAAGAAAATATTTATAAGGTATGATGATAAGAAGTTCTTTAAAAATAAAAGAAGTTTCTACACCAAAGAAGATTGTAGCTCATCTAATGAGAGTGAGATAAGTGATTCTAAGAGTGACCATGAATATGATGGCCCTAATTTCAATAAATTTATATTCATGTATAAATATGAAATTTTCTCAAATTAAAAAGAATCCATATGGATTGGAGGTGTTGTTGGTGATTTAAATGAAGAAGGAGATGAGGTGGACTTTGAGGTTGAGTTAATGAATACTCTAAAAGAATTGAATATGGTAAAGAATAAGAAAAGGGTGATGAGGTCTCTTATAAAATATTATGAGGATAAAATCAACTTATTTAAAGCTAAAGTGAATAATAACTCTAAGAAATAAGAGGAAATAGTCAAATAGGTGGAGAGTCAACTTGAAATTACGACTGAAAGACTAGAAGCCAAAGAATATGAATGTGCAAGGTATGTAGTTGAAGTGAATTCCTTGAAAGTTGAATTAAAACAAGCATAAAATAGGTTTAAGTCCTTTGTGATGTTTGAAAATAGTACCAATGACCTAGAAAACATTCTGAGTAGTTAAAAGACTGCAAATGACAAAATAGGCTTGGGTTTTAATGGAGATCAAAAAAAGGACACTAATGTGATCAAAAAGGTCAATGATCAGCCAAATAAAGAGGGTGCTAACATAATGAAGGCTAATACTATCATGAAACTTAATACCATAAGTAATGTTAATCCTTTTAATGGTTATTGTTATTCATGTAACCAATTTGGTCATAGAGTAAGGCATTTTAGAAGGCTCTCCAAGAATTAATATGCATGGACCTATGAGGAAAGTCAACATTTAAGAGGTATGGGTTATGATGTGTTTTCATCAAAAGGAATAATATGCTTTAATTTTCATAAGTTTTTTATATTGAAAAATACTATAATCATGATTTCTTAAGACAAAACAAGTAATTTGAGGCTCATAGAGTATAAGAAAGAAGACAAGATGGTAAATGGAAACCCAAGGTAGCTAAAATTGATGACTAGTTTGCAAGTCCAAGTGGATTGTTTTCCATGGTGGAACCTAGTCAAGATTCAAATTAATGCCAAGAATTTTCCTTATCAATGCAGATTATAGATGAGGAAGTCAAGTTAAATAGATTAAGATAGAATGGTGCTCAAATAGAGGCTGAAGAAGTCAAGTAAAAAGAACTATTTAAACCTAAGATGATCATGAATGAATTTTAGTCTATCAAGGACATGGAGATCTAGGAATCTCATGATTTTATTTTTTTCTAGTTCATTAGAGGAGAGGTGACTCCATTAGGATTCATGGAATAACTCAGCTAGTAACAAAGAAGAATAAAGTATGATCAGTCATAGGACGATTTTTATGGTCTTTGGTAACTTTAATATTCAAGGTTCAAATAAGATTCTACTATAGGTGTGATCAAAAGAGATAGGTCACAAATATTTTTCAAGATAACTTGATCAAACCAAGTCATAGTTTTGAAAGTGTCTTGAATTCTCATGGAGATAAGGGGAACCAATCATGATCCAATTGTAGGTATGTAAGCCTAATCTATGTTAATCTCTTTTTGTTAAAGGGTGTATTGGTTTATCTCCAAGGATTAGATAAGTTGTCAATAAAATTTTCCTTTTTAATTAATGTCATAGGGGGAGAAATTTTCTATTTGGTAAAAAGACTAAGTATCAAAGAAGATTCAGCTTGAGGTAGTAAGTATGATGTAATATATTAGAATATTTTCGATCAATGATAAAGGGGGATATTTTTGATTTATGATTCCTATTTTTGTCTTTAAATCATTTATGTTGTCATTGATGTCAAAGTTAAGACAAATTTTAGTTTTGTCAAGGTCAAAGTTGAGGTCATGCTTGCTGAGATGATATGTGTCAAATAAGTCTCATGATAAGAGAAAATTTGAAGGAAACCTCTTGTCTCTCTAATGAGATATAATTTGAAGGAAAATTGGTAATTTCTCTGAGTTTTTTTCCATGTCAAAGTTAGAATCATGGTACAAGTTAAGCTACTATTGTGTATTAGGTGTCTTGAGAAGCCTATTATAAACCTAAGAAGAGGTGTTTGCATAAAAAACATAGTAAATATAGGTTATTTATGTCATTACATGCATGAAATAGTATAAAATTTTGTGTAAACATTATCAAGAGGTAAATATTCCTTTATATTAGTTTCAAGATCAAGTCTTGAGGCTTAGGCCTCACATGGAGACCTAGTAAGAAGGCATAGGCCTAGTAACATGTTGAGGTGATCAGTATGAGACTTTTGTGATAAAGTTTGAAAATATATGATCAATATATGAGGTAATATGACATGTTTATTAGGATTTTAAATTATTATAAGAGGTTTCAATTCATGATCATGATCTAAGCATGACTGGTAGTATAAGGCCTAGTATACAAAGTGACCTATAGTGGCCTAATGAGAGGTCAGTATCATTTCCAAAGGTTCCAAATCTCTTGAGATAATTTAAATATGTCTAATAGGTTATGCTAAGTGTTTTTAAAAAGTTTTAGATCATTTCTTCAATAAGAAATCATGAAAATTGGTGATAAGGTCCTTTGTGTGCATAGAGTGGTGTGTTACAAACCCGTAAAGGAATTTATTGTGCTCATTGACATGTGAAAACTTTGCATGAGATATTTATAAATTCATTTAATTTGGGTAATTTCCCTATATTTATTTTACTAGCATTGGTTTTGGAGTTAAGGAGCAATACATTATGAACAATTGCTAAGAAAGGAAACCAATCAAAACCCTCATAATGACCTGATGGGAAATATCTTGTCAGTTATGGATAATTTTTTTTACATATTTTTATGTTATAAAAGTGTAAAATACTCTTCCAAGTTTCTCTATGAGGTTTTGGTTTGTCTTGATAGTGAGTAAAAACTATAGGAAATTCCTTATTTCTAGGAATTTTAATGTAGCAGGCAGGGTTGATCAGGTCAAAAAATGAAAATTAATGGAGGATGATGTGTAATACTTATATTTTATTACCATTAAATTTTATAATAATTTTTTATACCTAAAATTTTCTAAATGGGTCATTGAATATGACCTATCACTAAATAGGCCTAAAAGGCAAGATAGTGAGAAAACTAGGTAAGAATGGGAATGAGATTAGGGATTAGATGAAGAATACTAGGGATGGATGAAAATACATGGATTAATTTTAAATAACTATTAATAATATACATTTAGTTTATAATTTTTTATAATACTCATACACAAGCAAAAAGTTGTCATCAAAGTGGTATGTCTAACACAGTGAAGTTTGTGTAAAGTGAAGTTATAAGATTGGTCTATAAAACCAATATTAATAATAACCATGAAATATATATTTTAAAATATTATATAATAATTATTAATTTTAATTAAAACCAATTTTAATATCACAAAAGTGTTTACATAGGTGTTCTAAGGCTTAGTTTCCATGACTATGTTTTTGGTGCTACAGGCAATTTTTTGTGTCTGAGTGAAAATGATGTTACTGAGTCATTTTACATTGAGTTTAAGGATTAAATTTGAATTAAAGTGTTATATATGTCTCATATATTAATTTTATCACAATTTTATTCATAATATACTCCTATTAATGTATTGAAAATCAAAGGCTTTTGGCTGGGTTCTTAAGGCATGTGTGCAATTCTGAGTAAGCTTATGAAATTGATCAGATTGGGGTCTTTTTCCTTGTTTGATTAATTATAATGAAAATTATGTTGAACCTTATGTCATTTTTATTATATAAATTTGTTTTTTTTGTTGATTTATGTTTCAAATTTGGTTATATGCATCAGATTTTCTAGACAAACATTTTGGCAGTAAGAAGGCCTATTTGTGAGTAAACCTAAGTGGGGGGTTCAAGGAGTGAAAAGAGACAAATGATGTTGGGTAAATTATGTGAGATTATTATGGGTATATTAAATTAAAATTTTAATTTTTAAATCCATTTTTATGGGATCAAAATGTTCCAAGGATGTTTAAGTGAAATGCGTGCTTAGAGAAGGCCTAAGTGCATTAGGTCTCTATTAGGCTTAATGGTGGTTTTGGCCCTTAAGGGTAATGAAAATTTTATGTAGTGATTGTTTAAATTTTTAAACGTGTGTATTTATATATTTAAATTATTATCCAAGTGTATTAAGGTTCTTTTTTGAACAATATGGGTAAGAGTAAGAGTCAAGTATAAAGACAATACCTAATAGGCCTATTTTGACTAGTTAGAGAATTGAGAAAGGAAGTGAATGATATAGAGTTTTGAATAATATGTAAAGGGATTGAATATAATTATATATTTTTTATAAATATACCATTAATATATATCTATGTGTCTATAGGTTTTGAGTGAGTCTATTTGACCTAATTTTGCCAAAGAAAGGGCTAGTTGAATAAGAAGGCCTAATAGGCTATTTGAGAAAGAAAGAAGTGAGAAGAATAAAAGGTGGGCATGTTTAGTTTAGAGATAAATATGTGTCTAAGGGTGATCATATATTAATTGTATCTGATTTTATTCTTGGTTACCTAGGGGGTTTGAGCATCCTTGTAGGTTGGAGCTTGCTAAAGGACTAGTTGAATTAGTGCTTAACTAGTGAGGGGTTGGTGCTCCTTGTGGGGTTGTTGCCTCACTAAAAGTTTGATATATTTATTATAATAAATTATTCTAATTCATTTTTTAGTGTTTTTTATTTATTATTAGGTCTTCCCACATATATCTCATATTCTTATGTTGTTTGCTTTCATAGATGTATGTATATGCATTGATTGATGTATGTAAGTGAATGAGTGTTTCATGAATATTAAGTAAAATTGGAGGAATATTTTAATACAAACGATTCACACACACACCCCACTCTTAGTATCTATAATTTTTTTAAAAAAAAATTATATCAGATCCTTTTAAATAGGTCTTACAACCTAAAGGAGATTCTAACTAGGCAAATATGGCTAGTCAAGCACAAGCTAGTTTCTCTACAAGCACAGATTTATTGTTCAATGCATCTAATTATGATTTTTTGAGTGTCAGGATGAGTTCATATCTAATATCTCAATTTAATGATGTTTTTAAATTGGTCTTGGGTGGATATACTTCAGCCCCTATTCCTCCTACAGATGTAGCAGGCAAGAAGGCTAGTGAAAATAACTCAAAAGCAATGAATGGTATTATGTGTAGAACTTATGAAGGTGATGCATTGTATTCTTGAAAAAAATATGTGGGAAAATTTTATGTCTATTATTGAGGGATAATATAAGGTCAAATTGGCAAAATTTTAGACTCATTGAAGATAATTTGAAATCCTAAAAATGAATGAATATGAGACCATTACAGCTTACTTGCTAAGGGTTTATGAAGTGGTCAACATCATAAGAGGTATAGGTGAATATTTAAAATAGTATACTATTGTTCAAAATTTATTAAGGTCTCTAACTCAAAATTTTGATTCTAAGGTATCTGTTATTGAATAAATTCAAGATCTAGACAAGCTAGATATGGATGGACTTCATGGCACCTTAACAACCTATAGAATAAGGAAAAGTGAAGGAAGAAATGAAAATAAGGAAGATGCATTCAAGTTATAAAATAAACCAAAAGAGAAGAAGACCCAAGGTAATAAATTCAAAGATAATGATGAATATGATATTGATGATGATGATGATTTGATAGCTATGTTTGCAATAAATTTGAAGATATGCTCAGGTAGATATAAGGTTAAACTGCCTTTTAAATGTTTCAATTGTGGAGATATTGGACACTTTGATAAAAAATTCCCTCATAATAATAAGTATAAGGATTTTGAATAACATGATGAAGGCCATGATGATGATAAAAGGTCATACAGGTATGATAAGAGAAAGAAAATCTTTAAAAGGTATGATGATAAGAAGTTCTTCAAAAACAAAAGAAGTTTCTACATGAAAGAAGATTAAAACTAATCTAATGAGAGTGAGAGAAGTGATTATGACAGTGACCATGAAGATGATGGCCTTGATGTTAATAAATTTATCTTCATGGCTAAATAAGGAAGTTTCTCAAATTAAAAAGAGTCCATATGGATTGGAGGTGTTGTTGGTGATTCAGATGAATAAGGAGATGAGGTGGAATTTGAGGTTGAGTTAATGAATACTCTAAAAAAATGAATATGGTAATGAATAATAATAGGGTGATGAGGTATATTATCAAATATTATGAGGATTAAATCAACTTTTTTGAATTTAGAGTGAACAAAAACTCCAAGAAATAGTGAAATAGGTGGAGATTCAACTTGAAATTATGACTACAAACTAGAGGCCAAAGAATATGAATGTCAAAGGTATGTATTTGAAGTTAATTCCTTGAAATTTGAATTTCAAATAATCATAAAATAGGGTCAATTACTTTATGAGGTTTTAAAAGAGAACTAATGACCTATACAACATTCTGAATAGTCAAAATACTGATAACGACAAAATAAGCCTTGGTTTCAATGGAGATCAAAAGAATACTAATGTGATAAAAAAAGGTCAATGATTAACCAAAGAATGAGGGTGGTGACATAATAAAGGATAATACTATCATTAAACCTAATACCATAAGCTATGTTAATCCTTTAAATGGATATTATTATTCATGTAACCAATTTGGTCATAGAACAAGGCATTATAGAAGGCCCTCTAAGAATTAATATGCATGGAACTATGAGGAAAGTCATCATTCAAAAGGTATGGGTCATGGTGTGTTTTCATCAAAAGTAATAATATGTTTCAACTATCATAAGGTTGGTCATATTTCAAAATACTATAAGTATGATTTTTCAAGACAAAACAAGTAATTTGAGGCTCTTAGAGTAGAAGAAAGAAGACAAAATAGTAAATGGAAACCCAAGGTAGCTAAAATTTATGACCAGTCTACAAGTCCAAGTGGAATATTTACCATGGTGGAACCTAGTCAAGATTCAAATGAATACCAAGAATTATCCCTATCATCTTAGATTGTGGATGAAGAAGTCAAGTCAAATAGATTAAGTTAGAATGGTGCTCAAATAGAGATTAAATAAGTCAAATAAAAGGAACTCTTTAAACCTAAGATGATAATGAATAAATTTTAGACTAGCAAGGACATGGAGGTATAGGAATCTCATGAGTTTATGTTTTTCTAGTTTATTAGAGTAGAGGTGACTCCATTAGGATTCATGGAGGCACTCAACTAGTAAGAAATAAGAATGAAGGATGATCAGTCATAAGGGGAGTTTTTGGGTCTTTTGTAACTTTAAAATTCAAGGTTTAGATAAGATTATATTATATTTGTGATCAAAATAGATGGGTCACAAAGATTTTGCATGATGACTTGACCAAACCAAGTCATAGTTTTGAAAGTGTCTTAAATTCTTGAGGAGACAAGGGGAACCAATCATGATCAAATTTTAGGTATATAACCCTAATATACATTAATATATTTTTTTTAAAAAGGGTGTATTTGTTTATATCCAAGGATCAAATAATTTTTCAAGAACATGGTCCTTTGTCATTAATGTCAAAGTGGGATAAATTTGTTGTTTGGTAGAAAGACCAAGTATCAAAGAAGATTCAGCTTGAGGTAATAAGTATGATCTAATATATTTGAATTTTTTCCATCAATGAAAAATGGGGATATTATTGAGTTATGATTCCTATTATTTTCTTTAAAACATGTTCATTGTCATTGATGTCAAATTGAAGACAAATTTCAGTTTTGTCAAGGTCAGAATTGAGGTCATGCATGGTGAGATGATATGTGTCAAAGAGGTCTCATGAAAAGAGTAAATTTAAAGGAAACATCTTGTATTTTAAATGAGAGAGAATTTGAATCTACCTATTAATTTATTTGAGGTTTTTGACATGTCAAATTTAGGATCATGGTATAAGGTAAGCTACTATTATGTACTAAGTGTCTTGAGAAGCCTAATCTAAACCTAAGAAGAGGTGTTTACATAAAAATAATAGTAAAGATTGATTATTTTTGTTATTACATGTATAATAGAGTAAATTTTTTTGTTTTAACATGATCAAGAGTCAAATAATCCTTCATATGACCTTTAAGATCAAGTCTTGAGGCTTAGGCCTCACATGGAGACCTGTAAGAAGGCATAGTCCTAGTAGCATGTTGAGGTGATTGGTATGAGAGTTGTGTGATAAAGGTTGAAAATATATTATTAGTATATGAGGTCATATTACATGTGTATGAGGCTTTGAAATCAATACAAGAGGTTTCAAGGCATGATCATGATCTAAACATGATTGGCAATATAGGGCCTAGTGTACAAAGTGACCTACAGTGACCTAATGAGGGGCCAAGATCATTTCAAAAGGTTCCAGAGATATTTATCATTTAAATATGTGTGATATGTTATTTTAAGTGTTTTTTATAAAGTTTTATATCATTTATTTAAGAATAAAGTATGAAAATTGGTGATAAGGTCCTTTATGTGCATAGAATGGGGTGTTACAAACCTGAGAATGAGTTTATTATGCTCATTGGCATGTGAAAACTTTGAATGAGATATTTATAACTTAATGTAAGTTTTTTAATTTTCCTATATTTATTTTATTGGCATTGGTTTTGGAGTTAAGGGGCAATCCTTTATGAATAATTGCTAAGAAAGTAAACCAATCAAAACCCTCCTAAAACCTTCATAATGACCTGATAGGAAATAGCTTGTAATTTATGACTCAAAATGTTTTTTTTAACTATTTTTATTTTTTAAACATGTAAATTAATCTTTCAATTTTCTCTTGGTGGTTTTGGTTTGTTTTGACAATGAGTAAAAGCTATAGAAAACCCCTTATTTCTAGGAATTTTGATGTAGCAAGCAAGGTTGACCAGGGCAAAGCATGAAAATTGATGGAGTATGATATGTAATATTTATATTTTATGCCCATTAAATTTTATTATCAGTTTTTATACCTAAAATGTGCTAAACTGGTCATATAATATGACCCGTCACTAAATAGGCCTAAAAGGCAAAATAATGAGAAAACTAGGTAAGAATGGGAATGAGATTAGGGATTAATTAAATAAGACTAGGGATGTATAAAAATAATTGGGGTAATTTTTAAATAAAAATTCCTCACATCCCCTTGTTTTATAAGTGTTGATGATAGTCATACACAAGTAAAAAGTTGTCATCAAAGTGGTTTGTCTAACACAGTGAAGTCTGTGTAGAGTGAAGTTATAAGATTGGTCTGTAAGACCAATATTGATATATAAATATGAAATATTTATTTTAAAATATTATTTAATGATTATTAATGATAATTAAAACCAATTTTAATATCACAAAAGTGTTTATACAGGTGTTCTAAGGCTTAGTTTCCTGACTGTGTTTTTGGTGCTACCAAGAGTTTTTTGTGTGAGTGAAAATGATGTTACTAAGTCATTTTGCACTAAGTTTAAGAATATTATTCCCATTAAATTTTTATATATTTCTCATAGTTACATTTTAACACATATTTATACATAATATAATCCTATGAAGGTACGAAAAGTTAAAGTATTTTAAATAAGTTCTTAAGTTTGTGTACAGTTCTAAGTAAGCTTATTAAATTGATTAGTTTGGGGTGTTTTTCCCTATTTTATGAATTATAATGAAATTGTAGACAAACTTTTTGAAAGTAAGAAGGCCTATTTGCGAGTAGACCTAATTGGGTTGTTCAAGGAGTGAAAAGAGCCAAATGATGTTGGGGACATTAATTTAGATTATAATTAGTATAATAAAGTAACGTGTGAATTATTTCATCCATTTTTATATTCTTAAAGTGTTCCAAGGATGTCTACGTAAAATGTGTGCTTAGAGAAGGCATAATTGCATTAGGTCTCTATTAGGCCTGATGGTGGTTTTGGCACTTAAGGGTAATGACCAACCTATGTAGTTATTTTTCAACTTGTTAAAAGTGTGTATTTATATATTTAAATTATTATCCAATCATATTAAGTTTATTTTCTAACCAAGATGTGTATGATCAATAGTCAAGTATAAAGACAAGGCCTGATAGACCTATTTTAACTAATTAGAGAATTGAGAAAGGAAGAAAAGGATATAGAGATTTGAATAATAGGTAAGGGATTCAATATAATCACATGTTTGATAAATATACCATAAATATATAACTATGTGTCTACAAGTGTTGAGCAAGGTCATTTGACCTAATTTTGCTAAAGAAAGGGCTACTTGAGTGAGAAGGCCAATTAGGCTATATTTGAGAAATAAAGAAGTGTGAGAAGAATAAGTGGAGTAAATATTTAGTTGAGTGAGAAAAAAATTTCCAAGGGTGATCATATATTCAAGGTAGATGATTTGGTTCTTGTTTACCTATGGGGTTAGAGCCTCCTTGCAGGTTGGAGCTTGCTAAAGAAAGTCTAGTTGAGTTGGTGCTTGACTAGTGAGGGGTTGATGCTCCTTATGGGGTTGGTTCCTCACTAAAATTTTGATACATTTATCATATGAAATTATTCCAAGTGGTTTTTATTCCCCTATATTTTTCCCATATATATCTCATCTTCTTATGTTGTTTGTTTTCATAGATGCTTGTGTATGCATTGATTGATGTATGTAAGTGAATGAATGCTTCATGAATTTTAAGTGAAATTTGAGGAATATTTTAAGAAAACTGATTCAACCCCATCTTATTATTTTTACTTACAATATATGGAACTAAAGACCCTACCTCCTTCCTTAAATCATTTGGTAATATATACAAGGAATGGGTCTTAACTATTACTTTCACTACTTCCAAACTTTTAGTCAAAACATTTATAGGAGATGTTTTAGAATGGTATAATCAAATACTTAAACATTATATATCATAATTATAAGATGTATTCAATGTTTTATTTAAGTAATTTTAACAAAATTATCTCCCAAAAATTTGTCATAGTCATTTTATCAATGTTAGGCAATTACCCTTAGAATATGCCCATTATTTCATTAAAATATGGAAATAACTAGATCATAAATTATATCATAACATGACTAATGATAAAAAATTTAAATTATTTATCATGATGTTAACACCTTCTCTTCAATATAAGGTTCACACTTTTTCTAAACAAACTCTAAATGAAGAATTTGATCAAGCTAAAAGATAAGGCTTTCTTATGAAACAATTTGATCCAACCCATATCTCAATCAAGGACTCTTTAAAAACTTCAATTAATGTAATTATGAGTGCTAATTCATAATCTCAATTTCCTCCAACAAAAATAGGACTAGTCAAGATAGATAATAAAATTACTTCCTACTCACCATTAATAGTAACACAAATGAATCAATTATTATCTCCATGCAAAGCATCCACCTATAACAATATCCCCCCCATCATGGTATGATCCTAATAAATTATTTTGGTTCTAGGCCAATATTGGTCATTCTCATGAAACACATCATAGACTTATCACATTTATGATTTCTTTCATGTTAGGAAACACATTTTACCATGATTCCATGATAAAATTACATCATCATGGTTATCTAAAATCTTATCAAAAGAAATAGGTTACTAAACCCATATCCTCAAAAATCCTATTCTAATTCTAATACACAATATTCAAATGGAAATATTTATGCAATTTATTTTGATTATGATCAATATTTCACCAACTCATAATATGTGAACATAGCTAAAGTTAATTAGAGATGTAAACTTGATCTCAAGGATCATGTCACTAAACCTAATATATATTCTAATGATGAAAAAAATATTAAATATACTACTACTACACCCACATATTCCATACCAAATTATTAACCACTTACATAATCAAAACCCCAACCCAATTCTCCTATACCTATGAAAAATGCCATTTCTCATAAACCTCATGTTGGTTCTTCATCCTCTAAAACACATTGTAATTTTTTAGAAGAACTTAACTCAATTCCTTGAAAATCTCCCCTTGTGGAATTAGTTCAAACTTCCCTTTATTATAGTAAATTTGTTATGCAATAATTAAAAAACATCTAAGAACCAAAATCTAATTATTTATAAATCCCTTCTAATGATCCTCCATTCATAGAATTTCATACAATCAAAACAGTCCCCTCATCCACAAAACCTTCCATAGAGTTTCTCAGATAAGATATGATTAATGATGAGATTCTCATTTGAGTATATGATCCACCTCTCTATAAAAATCATGATAAAAATAGCCTCATTCAAAAGGTTCCAGTAGATGAAAGATTGAGAATTAATGCCACCTCTCTTTCATTAATTCAACAAATTAGATACACCAAATAAAATATCAAAAAAAAACACCTCACGTGTATAAGATTTGAAAAAACCAATAAAAAACCACTTGGCTTCATTTGGATCTGACTTACCCTTAGACCGAAGAAAATTTTCACTAATCTTATGGTTCTTGATCTCCCTTTATTTTACAACATTCTCCTTGGATGCCCATAGACTCATCATATGTGTGTTATTACCTCTTTATGTAGTCAATGTATCAAATTCATACATAATGTAAAGTGTTACAAGTATGAATCTGATCCTAATTCATGGAGTATTCAAATACCAAATCCTAAATCTCAATATCACATTATAACTATTTCTCATATCAATAGTCCACCTCTCCTTGATTTTGTTAATATACATTCTGATTTATGCATCACTCTTGTTGATTCATATGATGATGAACTAAATGAATTTAAAAATACTTTTAATACCACTTGATTACCTCCTTGTATAATGGAATGGATCCCTCCTTTACTCATGTGTGATCATACCATTCCATTAATTGATGATACTATTGATACTCCCCTTCCATGCATGCAGATGAATCCTCATACATAAAGGATGAGTTTACTTTTAATGGATATGGAGTAGTAAAACTTTTAAAATTTCCTTTAACTATGTATACTTGTAAACTTAGCAATATAGGTATATCCACATATTATTCTCTTATGGAAATTGTTTCATAAACTATCTCTCACACATGTGATGACAATTATATTATTGCCCAAGATCAATCATGAGATTTAAATGTACATCATTATCAAAACACATTAAAAAAATACATTCCTTCAACCCTGATGTCTTTTTCATTCCTATCTCATCTTATAATAAATTAGAACCTGAAGGTTATGTACCCTCTATTAATCCACCATTATCAAACATACCATGGGTTATTGAGTAAATCCTGACTATGGCATTTTATAAACCTTCTATATAACTTAATTACCCCTTTTAAAATTTTATTAATCAATCTAAACCATCACCATATAAACATATCTAATAAAACTTGATTGAGATAACTCTTCCTAAAATCCTATCTATTGAATAAAATTATATAATTAATACAGACCTTGTTGATCTAGTTCAACTTGATCTCACCAAAATAGAATCATTTATCCACTACTTTACCTAAAATTACCATAGATTCTAAATAAACTAACATGATATAAATACATTATCAATATGATAGTAAAGGTAATCAAATCATTGATATTGAAGTATATGTTGAATATTATGGACTTTTACCCAAGCTTCCTAATGACAAATCTATACTAGAATTCATCCATGCTAGAGAAACTCACTTCCATGCCTACATCATAAGCTTGAAAAATTTCAGCAAAAGGTTCCTTATTTAAAAATTTTCATTTCTAGTGTGGACCCCAAAACACATCATATTACTTATCTCCTTCCTGCTCCATATCATTTTCAAGATGGAAATGCTATGCTTATCAAATAAACTATAAAAATGGAATATGATACACCTACATTATCTCAACCTATTACCATCTCTAACTATCTCACTCCTAAATAAAATGATAATTTTAGTCTCTTTTATAAAAATTATTATGAAACTTTACATGCCTGGAATTGATCCTAACATCATTGTCCATAATATCATCACCTACCTAGATGTCAAGCCTGTGTGGCAAAAGTAATGAAAAATATCTTAAGATATTTATACCTTATGTCATAAATAAATCATCAAACTTTTAGATGTTAAATTCATTTAACCTATGGATTACTTGATATGGGTCTCAAACATTATACATGTTCACAAAAAATTAACTTTGATTATTCACATATGCATCAACTTTTGTAACCTAAATTTAGCATGTCCAAAAGATAATTTTACCATAACATCAATTAATGCCATTTTTGATTATTTTTTTCATTATGAAATGTTATAACTCATGGAGAGTTTCTCAAGATATAAAAAATAACACATTTCTCCTACATATCGACATGAAATGACATTTACCAAAGAATGGGGAACCTATTGCTATGTTAAAATACCTTTCTATCTAAAAAATGTTATAGCTACCTATCAACATGTAGTAACCCATATGTTTCATGATCTTATTCAAAAAATCATAAAAACCTATGTAGATGATTTTATTTCCAAATCTAAACATCATCATAATCATCTTCATGATTTAGCTATCATGTTTGATTGACTCATTAAATACAAAGTTACACTCAACCCCTTCAAATATGTGTTTGGTGTTACTTATATTAAATTATTAGGTTTTATAGTCTCTCACCAGGCTATTGATGTTGATACAACTAAAATAAAATATTTTATCATAATGCCTATCCCTAACTCCATTCTAGACATATGAATATATCTTGATAAACTTGGGGTAATTTATTATTTTTTTAAAAATGGCTTATCATATCTACTCTATTGATTCCATTATCAAAAAGGGCAATGCTTTAGAATAGATAGATTCATGCCAAAAATCATTTTATAGCATGAAATAATCTTTGATTCATCCTCCTACTTTTTTCCCACCTTCAAATGATCATCCATTAATCTTATATGCATCATATAACCCCATCTTATTTGGGTAACATTTGCTTAAAAAGATGATACTAATATATAATATGTTATTTATTATATCAATTATGGCTTAATCAATTACAAAAAATATTATAAAAATGTAGAGAGTGATTATCTAGCTATCTATTTCATGGATAAAAATCTCCACATTACATGCTCTATCAAACTAATTATTTCATTATCCATTCTAATCTAATTCATCATTTCCTCTCTAAAAATTTCATACTTGGAGATGGAATCGACAAATGGATGGTCCTATTGATGAAATTCAACCTCCAAATTATTACATTATTTTTTTTAAAGGTTAGGTCATCATAGATCAACTTGTGGTTTCCTCCCTACCATCTAATATTCACATTCAAGATACTCTTCATGATGAATATATTATTTATATTTAATTTCTTAACCAATCAATTTCACTCAAATATTATTTCCACAACTTCATTGAATCATGGTCTAAAAGCAAATAACCATAAATAACTTGACCCTCCTCCTTCCACTATTAAATCTAAAATAGTCATTTAAGAATTACCATAACTTATAATTGAATTGCATGAAGACACTTGGACACATCACTTAGATGGCACAAATTACCTTTAAGGAGCTAGGTCAGGTTGTGTTTTAAAAAAACCCCCATGAGAAAATCATACCTCTAGTGTTTTGATTAACCGTTGATGTGATTAATAATATGTCTAAATACAAAACTCTTATAATAGGCATGCAAACCACAATTTATATATACATTCCATATTTATATGTTTTAGGCTATTCACAACTCATATATCTTCAAGTTAGTGGAGATTATCAATGTAAAAGTGAAAACCTTATCACATACCATCAAATTTACACTACATTTGCCAAATAATTCACTTATTTTACCATTGAACCAATCCCAAGAGAGCAAAATACTATAGTTGATTCTCTCACTTCATCAACACCTCTATTTCATCCTCATCAAGTTCTTTGTGATTCCTAATTCCTTATCCAAATGAATAAGTCACATTTATATATATAAAATAAAAATTATTCTCTAATTTGTCACATAGAAGCTATCACTATTTAACAAAGCTCACAGTATAAAAATATCATCCAATTCATCAAGCATCATGCTTACCCTCCAGAAGTAGATTCTCATGAAAATACATGAATTCACAAATAAGCATATAGATATGTACTTCAATACAACACCCTCTGTTATCATAATGTAGAAGGTAACCTACTCAATTGTGTAATTCCATAATAACTTATAGATATTACTGAACAAGCACATGGAGGTATTTGTAAAGGGAATTATAGTGGTTATGTCATAACCCATAAATTCCTTAACATGGGTTACTTTTTGCCTAAGCTTGAAAAAAAATGTCATTAATTTTGGTAAAAAGTGTAATCTTTTTCAACTAAATGATTATCTCATTCAACCTCCTTTGACCAAAATCTAAACCTTGGAGTCTCCTTGGTAATTATTTATGTGGGGAGTACATCTCATTTACAAATTACCTAGATAATAAGAAGTTCATGTATTCATTATCACTGCCACTAAATATTTCACCAAGTGGGTGGAATTTATTCCTATTTTTAACATTACTGGTATTAGCATTTTTAAATTTTTTTGCAATCAGATTATTTTTCATTTTAGAGTTCCTCGTACCCTTATTTTTGACAATAGCTACAATTTAAAAAACAAAGACATGAAACAACTATGTGAAAAAATTAAAATTATGCATAAGTTCTCAACACCTTATCATCCTCAATGTAATGGCCAAACATAATCCACCAATAAAATTATGAATAAAATATTAGAATGGCATCTATAAATTTATCCTTCACTATGGGGTTATCGCGCTAGCATACATACTACCACTAGGTAACACTATTTTCATTAGTATATGGTTCTAAATCAGTGTTACCTTTAAAAGTTGAAATACCATCCTTATGAACTTCTCTTCATGCTATTATTCTTGATGATTAATTATGTGAATCCCATCTCCATTATTTATATTTTATTTATGAGTGATGTATGGCCACTTTACGACACAACCACCAATACAAAGCTCTCATTGATAAATAACATAACAAAAAATTCAAAGTACATACTTTCAATATTAGTGTCCTAGTACTTAAACTATATTATACACATGATAAATAAGGTAAGTATGTCCAAAAATGGTGGGCTCCTTGCCTTGTCAAAGACATCCTTGGTCCTAGTACTTATCAACTACAAACTAATGAAGGACATATTTTTTAAAAACCCACTAATACTCAATTTTTATATAAATATTTACTATTATACATATTTATTACATACTTCCATAAACTATAAATACTAAAAAAATTTATAGGTCTTCTATAAATATAACCAAGGCGTATCACTTCTCAATAGCCTTAGTTCCTATCATTGGTCCTTAGATATATCTATACTTCTTTTTATTTATGAGTTGTAATGTAAGACTGTGGATAGGACCTAACCATCCTCATAAATATATTTTATTTCCTAGTAAAATCTTGATGTCTCTTCTTGATCATTGATTTGTCATTTTAAAAGTTTATTTTCAATTAGTTGGTTTATCTTTTATGAGCTACAGTATAAGAACTTGGATAGGACCAGTATTTTTTGACAAAACTAATCTTCATATTTTTGACCTATTTGGTTTCCCTCTTATGAGTTGCAGTATAAGACCTCAGATAAGACAAAACTTTCCTTTAAAATATTTCAAATTAAACAAAATAGGTTTCACTAAGTTCTTTCCCTAAATAATTAATATAATGGTGTAAGGATTGTGACTTCATACTCTCAAAATTAGTTATTTTATTTTGTGGTAACAACTTTAAACAAAACTATTTGCATGTCTCCCTACACTTAAATTATTTCTTATGATATGGAGTCATGCTTACCTATTATTTTCACATTTTTTTGAGATTTTATGTAGCTCAATCATTCCATGTTAATTTTCATCTTCCCTTATATTTCATTCCACTTTGGGCACACCAAGTTCAATTTCAGGATAACATTCTTATTTAACATGCAAACATAAGAATCTTAGACACCATATTTTTTAAGTTCTTTTTCTTAGATATCAAGTCTAATTTTTATAGTGATAGTCATTTTTAACACCCATGTTTATTTTTATAAATCCATATGGAAGAAGAATAGAAAAATCCTTAAAACATTAAAAGCCACATCATCTGAAATAAAGGGAAATGATAAAAAGGCATCCATAAAATCAAAATTTAAAATGACAAAAAAAAATATGATTATCAAGAACATATCTTATTCTAGTCAAAGCTAAAACTCCACAATCAGCCTCATGATAGAGCCAAGGTCCATTAGGGTGTGGTAGGCCAATATAATGGGATAGGAGATTTCAAATTATCTATAGTGTTATCTACTTTCTCATGCAATTACCCAATCTTCACAGTAGATGGATGGTTCTGTAAGTGGTCCTAAAGAATGGGGAACACATTATGGGAAGGTAGATCCATTTTAATTTTCATGCATATAGCCTCCATGAGATTATATTTATACTTCACTAGATAACCAATTCATTAAGCTAAGGCAAGTTATCTAGAGTCTTAATGTCAATAGTCTTCTTGTTTTTGCTAACTTGATTTGACTGTCTTGTTTCTAATAAATATGTTCTACCTTGATACCAACTAAATTTACCCCACCACCCATTGCATATTTATCCTTGATGGGTAAGTTTGTTTATCAATTTATTTCCTAAATTTTATATCCCCTATTCTTCATCTCTTCTTAGACATTTTCATAATATATATTTTTTGGTTTAATATATCTTAAGAATAAAAAATGCATCTTTGAGTGACTATGCATTACTTATTTGAACTATTTCCTTATCCTTCTTGAATTTCCTTGGTTTTATTTTAAATCATAAATTTAACACCCTTTTATAGACAACTTCATTCCATTTTTTGCTATTCACTTTTTTCATTATTGATTGAGTTTGGATTATTACTTCTCATTCATCAATGTTGTTTTACTTTATGTTATTTTTCCATTTTTGTTTAAGCATGGTTTGTTATTTATTTTACATAGACGTTGGATCTATAATTTTAGTTTTATGTGACCTTGGTTTGATCTAGTTTGTTAATTTTCTTACTTAAGGTACATTTTTTTGGGTTTGTCAGTCATTTAGTAGCCTGGATTTTTGGTTACTTGATTAATCTCATTTTTACTTGGTCTTTTGGTTCTAACTTAACATTTATCATCCTAATCTTACAAATTTTCCAAGTGATTTATTCAATTATGTAAAGTTTATTTATTTTTATTCCCTTGTGTTTGTTTATTTTTTCTCTTTAGTTTTATATCCTTAGAGTGTCCAAAGTAATTAATGTTCCCTCCATGATCAATACTACAAATATAGTAAACAAACATTCATCAATAAAATTAAGTCAAGGTATGCATATAATAATTCATTTATTTCCAAATATTCTTTCTTGTCATTTTAAATTAAAATTTGTAATTTACACTTTTTGTTGAAATTTATTAGCTCAACATTGTGAATTGTTATGTTCTTTCCGGAAGCACTATCTCATGTTATAATTTCATGATGCGTGACGAGATTTAATTTGGGCATATGTAGACATAATTTTTTTAAATTTTTATCAATAAAATTAAGTAAAGGTATGTATATAATACTTAATTTATTTCCAAATATTTTTTCCTATCATTTCAATTTATACTTTTACTAAAATTTATTAGCTTAACATTATGCATTGTTATGTTATTTGTTAAAGCACCATCACATTTTATAATTACATGACATGTGATGATCTTTAATTTGGGCATATGTAGACACATCATTTTTTTAGATTTATTATTTACTGATTCTTTCTCTCTTTTAGGAACCTATCGAGTTTCAATTTCTCTGAGTCCATGCCTTAAAAGGTGTATCAGGAAAGGGGTGGGTAGACCTTTGGTGCTTTGCAAGATTTTTTTCTCTATACCATTTCCTAAAACTTCTACAAGTTAATTTTATCTAACTCCCTAAGTAATTACATAATTATATACTCCCTTAATAAATTCATCTTCCAGAGCAGACCCTAACTAATCATAAACCCATTTTTATTCATTTTCATACTATGTTGACCTAGTCGATATTGTTAGGAATTAAGTGCACTTTAAAAAACTCCATCAATCCATCTAACCTAATTTGAGACCTAATAGTTATATTTTCTACCAAACAAGATCAACCTAGTTGACCTTATCAATTAAATTCCTAAGAGGATTTAGGGCCAATCTTTGGCTATAAATACCCCCTTCACTTCATTTTTGAAGAGAGGAACATTCATTTTCAAAATTGTTATAGCTTACAATTATTTTATTTCTACACTTGAGGAGTCCTTTATTAGGTTATACCTTGGAGATAAATAAGCTTATCTTGTGGGAAAGTCTTGGATTCAAAATATGATTATTTTAACCTATATCTAATTTCTATAATGTTATCCTTAAAAATCCACAAAAACCTCTTTCAAATCATCATTGGCCAAGGGAGAGATTGAGTCATGACATGTTTAATTTAAGGTAAGTATTTATAACTTTTACTCCTTCATTTGGTAGATTAGATATTGCACAAAGTAGTAGGATGAATGTTGTACTCCTTGCTTAGTTTACCTCTACATTGAATTGAGTATGATTTTATTTGCATGTTTTGTTTATTTTTTTAACTATCATCCATTGTGCCACAAGCTTTAGTGAGCACCAAGTTAGATCTATTTTATGTATTATAGGCCTAGCTAGGGTTATTTAATAATGTCATTTTCCTAGAGATTTGTGACCCTCTCCTTTGGTATTATGTGATAAGATATCCCTTAGTTAGGTTTATCAAATCTGAATTGGTCATGTCTTGATACAAATAGCTATGTAAAGAATTATTTTGGTAATATTACCTTTTCTAATCTTGGAATCCACTAAGTAGGATAAGTTGAAGATCCATCCTAATTCATTACATACAAAACCTATATGCACAATCCAAATAGATAATCTACAAGGTGAAAATGAACCCTAATAGGTGTAGTTGGTCATTATATAAATTGACCTATATTTTATATCAGACAAAAGTGTTGAATCTAGGATAGAATCATTGACGTTAGTGTCTATATATCAATAGTAGTGTCTAAGTTGACATAGAGATAAATTCTAGAATCTGATGAATCATAGTGAAACATTATCATGTATCCTTATACATTTGCATTTTCCATATCTTATTTCACATTATAAAATAAGATAAGTATTTTTTTCCTTCATGTTTTTGCATTCAAATTATTATTTTATTATTGTACTTTATATGTTTAGCATATTATTAGATTAAACATTTTATTACAATATTATAAATCTAAATTCACTTAATTGGAATGATTTTATAATAACTTATTCTAAGTTTATTATGTTATTCCCCCAAACCCAATCCAAAAAGGGTTAAAAACAAAGATAAAATAAGGAAACCATAGGTAAAGAACTGATGAACAAGGGTAACCTATATCTAACATGGTGAACTAAAATACACAAGATCTATATACAACAAAGATTGATTATAATGTAGTGTAATAAAATGTATCATATACTTGGTCCTAAACTATGATTGTAATGTAAATCATAATCATCATATAATAAACCATATTATTTGGCATAAAGGTTACTTCTGCAAGTATAAAAAAATACATGATACTCTAACAATAAGTATAACAAATATGTCTATTAAGTAAATAAAAATAAAGAGAATAGGGATAAAAATATATTTTTTTTATTGAATTTTGGGCACATAAATTTCCCGTTTAGATCTAGTGGCATTTTGTAAGAGATATTGTATATGAGTACCTCAAATGGCAAGGATGAAGACCTAAATGTCCTTAGTTGGTAACTTTAAATACTATGGGGTGTATCCTTGGTTTATTTTCCTCTTATTGAGTTTTAATGACCTTGGGAAAGACTTTAACTCCACAATAATATTAATCTATCCATTAAATCCTAATTTTATTACTTAAGGGAAAAAATGTAAGTGCAATAAGATCAGAGAAATGGTGTGTGTGTTGGGAATTAGATATATATGACCATTCTATATATGAATTAAAACCTATAAATAAATTATAACTCCAATATTATGGTATCAATATAGATCGATGCAATAAAATGGTACCATCCAACCCATTATTATATCATTAGTCATGATATAGTAAAAGTGACAGAAGCTAACTTACAATTATATCAGTAGGTTAGATACATTATAGATAAAATAGGATGGAAATAACTATATCAACACTAGAAATATAAGGTGGTTGCATAATTAAACAATAGGAGATAGATAAGGAATAATAAAAAGACTCATTGAATTATAGTCTAATATAAATGAAGGTATGAAAAATAGTATGTAAACATATCTCACAAACTAACATGAGCTGACCCCACCTTTTTCCAATGCACTCCTTATGATGTGATCTTAGAGAGATTGATGTGTTTATAGTTACTACAAGATATATCATCAATAAAATATGAAGATGAAAAATAAAATTGTATACATTCAACATTTTGAGTTATTGAAACTCAATATGGAAGATCCTTTGGTAGACAATGATTGTGTATTTTTATAGTGTATGCAACACCAAAGGGAATGAAACTAGAATAATGGTAAATTTTTGATAGGAAATATATAAAACCTATCAGATTATGTTTTTTAGATTTAGTTCTACTAAAATTTTGGACTAAAAATACAATGAAGCTTCTTTGGTATAAGTTGTTTCCATTGTACTTGTTCATGTCATTGGTAAACAAACTATTCATATGAAACAATATTTATTCATTATGAATTAATTATGTAAACTCAAGTTAAAATCACCTAAATACCTTTAATAGTATGCTAATTTGATTTTCATCTATAGATGTCAACATGGATGTTGAAGAAATGTGTATTATGCTAGTATTCTCTTTTCTAGATTTATTGGATAAACTAGTGATGGCAGTCACTAGTAATACATTTAAGCTAAAATTTGGAGATATAATCACAACTAAATTATTAGAGGAGATGAGGCATAATTATATGGAAATATATTAGACAAATGACACCCTATCCATGTGAGGATACTCCAAAGAAGAATGCAAGTATAAGACTATGGATATATGATTGAATTATAGAGTTAGATATAAGACTCTATATATATCCTTGAATAAATATTGGAAATATAGTATAAAAGGAATTTTAAGGAAGACTATAAATATATAAAGGTGAAAAATTCCAAACCACTGGATGATACACAATCCTCAAGTGAGAATGTATTTAGTGATGGATATGGAAATGTATATCTCACATCTTCAAGATCGCATGCATGTAATGATGTGTGATTGATTAAATATTAGGCCTCATATTATATGACTCATATGAGGGAGTGGTCCTATTAATATGAAAAATATTATAGTGTTGATGTCGTTCTAGAAAATAAGTCAACCTACAGGTTACACATAGAGGAACGGTGTGGCTAAAGTTTAGATATGTGAGGATCAAAATTCTCCTAGGTGTTTTATATATTTATAATCATACAAGGAATATAATATTTGTAATCAAAATTAATGATGATTATGTCTAGGTATCATTCAAAAAATATGGGTGCAAAATGTTCTGTAGAGACATGGTGTTTACAAGAGGTGTGCACACATGTACTGTGTTTAATATTTATATTACTATCATAAGTAACACATGTAATATCATTTTATTCATGAGGATAAGGAAGATATATGAACTTGTGTATTATTTTTAGAGGATAATATAATGATCTAGCATCAAAATTTTGTACATTAGTGAAAAAGGTATTTTCATGTTGTAAACTAAAGATATGGTGAAAGGGATAGATAATTGTCCCTTGGAATTTGACTTCTAAAAATATTGTGTAAATGATAATAATATTGAGATGAAATTTCATAGAAATTTTATGTGGGAAAATGTAATATTATAAGTAATCCATAGTTATGTTTTTTCACTAGTAGATGTATCATCACTAAATAGGTGAGTCTTTTATTTCTCCTTTTAATATGAATAATCTTGCACTACTTGGATATACTTCATCCCAAAAAAATTATAAATTTATTAATAAATTTGAGTTCAAATCCCTTATTGAGAACTAGATGAATAAGAGGATAAAATTATTTTGCATAGATAATGAGGGTGATTATTTACCCAAATATTTTAATGAATAATGTAGGAAGAGTAGTATTCAAAGGCAAAATATAACTCCATATACACCATAACATAATGGAGTTGTAGAGAGGATGAAAAAGATGTTGATGGACAAGGCATGGATTGTGTTGAGTGGTGTGTATTTAGAGAATATTTTCCATATAAATCAATAGTTATTACTTCTTACCTTTTCAATAGATCACCCACATTAGTGTTATTTGAAAATACTCAATGGTAAGAATCCATACTTGTGATATCTACAAATTTTTGGTTGTGAATCACACTATCACATGCCAAAGTAGAAAAGATCAATACTTGAATTTAATTATGTGAAGTGAATATTTATTGGGTATAAAAGTGGTACCAAAGGATACAAGATTTATGTTATAAAAACAAATAATATGGTTTATATTTTAAATTTGTCCTTTAAGGAGGTGCACAAGGATTTTGTGCAAGAACCAAAGAAGTAGCCAAAGGAAGAAATAAAAAAGGCGTAGATTGATGTTGATGTTGAAGATCCTATATCATATTATGGTATGATGGATGAATATATGTAAGATTCATAATAATATGAAGAGCTTATGAATCCTCCTCTTAAGAGATCAACATGAGTGTATAAAATGCCTATAATGTATAGCCCACCATATTTTTGTTGTGTTCTTGTTATCAATGACTGATAGTGAAGACCCCAAGATGGTGGAAGAATATCTATCTTTCACATAGATAAATTCTTTGAAGAATGTCATGAAGGAGTAAATAGATTCTTTAGATAAAAAATATCCTTGGAACTTGGTATATTTACCTCATGGATGAAAACTTGTAGGCTATAATTAGGTTATCAAGAAGAATAAAAATATGCATGGAAAACTAGATAAGTATAAAGCTTTCTTGGTTGTAAACGAATCAAATTATTACACTGTACATTCATATCATACCTCTAATATCATTTTGTCTCCAACATATGTCCCAGACAATCTAACAATGGCACAATCAAATATTTGTTGATCAAATGTGGCACCACTCATGTGGGTGACAAACCTTATGTTTTATCTACCATGAGCTTTGAAAGGGTCTGACACACCTTTGTGCTAAATCAAGAATTAAAAATCACATTTCATGGTACTCTAAGGTGTTAAAAACTTGATATAATTTATTTCTATGGTGATCAATGAAATTGTCATAAGGCAAAGATTTACAAACAATATCAACCATTTCAACTTTTATATGGTTATTTATGTATCTATAACTTTGTAATATGTGAGTACATGTATTTATATTTAATTATAAATTATATTATAAGATAGATATACATATATATTTATTAATAATATTCCATGTAAAATATAAATAAATAAATCATTTATTATTGTAGATATATTTTCTCTCTTGATTCTATACCTATTATCTAATATAGATCCTACATACGTATATAACACACCTAAATATTGATTTATAATGTTTTCCACCATGTTCCCCATGGGCCTCAAATCAGTGGTATCAGAGAGATTCATCTTGATCATGCATGTCCCACAAAATTAGGTCAGAGTATTACATACTCAACATCAAATCATGAGACCCATATAACTGCTTTATGTGCCATTTCAAGCAATTTATTATGGTGAAATCCTCATAATATACCATCCAATAAATGGTCAATAACAACATCCAAAAATTATTTCAAGAGAAAAATACATTTATGCTCAATTAGTTTGTTAAATTAATCAAATGAGTGAATCCATTGAGTCACAAATTAGGTAAAGATTTTGGTAGTTGAATCCCACCTAGGTTTCAAGTAAATCTATACATTCTTTTGTTTGAGGGAAAAATAAATGTAGATGCAATTAATAATTGTTTAGATTAGTTAGAGTCATATTTCTCTATGAATGAATTTTTTAATGAAGAGAAAATAAATATTACACTTATGAAATTTTATTCACCCATTAAGAAGTGGATGTAATCACATTATTTATGGGAGAAAGACTAGATATAATATTAATATGACCCAACCTAGGAGAAATACTTGGAAGCCTTCAAGGATTAATATTATCCTAAATATGTTTATAATGATCATTACATTAAAAGTAAACAACTATGACAAGGACATGACTAGTCAGTCCAAGGATAAACTAATACCTTCCATGAGTTGTATGTGAGACTAGGCTCATTCAAGTCAAAAAAACATATAATTATGAAGTACTACAATGGCCTAAAACCATCCATTCATTCCAAACTAAAAATGGGCAAGGTCAAAATGATGATAGAATCATATCACTACATGGCAACCATTGAGAAAGAGTTCAAGCAGAAGGTAAAGTAGGAAACAAATTATATTCCAAAGCATAGACCTTCTCAAACAAGTCTAAACCATATACCATAGGAAAATGGTGTAATAAACATAGAATAAATAATCACTCTAATGCAGAGTGCCATGATCAAAATAGTTTCCTTACACAATAAGAAATAGATAATTATGAATTCAGGGCCTCTTATGTAATCATTGGCATATCCAAATGTTTTATTAGTCATTACACAAGCAACACCATTAGTGTAATATGTTGAATCATAATGCCTATTCCATTCATGGATATGGGTTTTATAGAAACCACTAGATTTTTTTATTGATGGCAGTTGTATGAAGATCCTCATCTCTTAAGTAAACATAAAGTTATTAAACTTATCAACCATGAATTATCCATAGCCTTAAAATTTTGGATGGTTAAATTCTTGAAACACAAAAGGTATACACATCACTCTTTAATGTTGATTCCTTTCAAAGAGGAGCTTGTTTTTTATGTAGCACCAAATTATGTCTATTATGTACTCCTTGGGTATACATACATGCATAGTCATTATTTTATGTACAATTCCAATCCTTATAGCATAGTTGTATTAGTGGGCTGTAGGATATATCAAATTCCATAAGTGATTCTACTCTTTAATAATGTTGTTTAAAATCTGAAGAATATTAATCCATCTAGATATGCATATTCACCATTTATAACCTCACCTCATACTATGAATGACCTCAATTTGACAAGGAAGATCAAATTATGGAAATCATGTTCATACAAAAAAATTATATGCTCATATGCAAAGTCATCAAATTAGGTTATCTCTCACAACAATCTAAATGGATCACAACATATCAACTAGAAGACAAGGTTACACACTTGATTCTTAGACTTAACACAATTTTGATTATTAATTTATAAGGAAATATGAATGATCTAGGAGAATATCCAAATAGTGATTCCATCAAAACCACCAAGCTTGTTCTTATAACTTGTGGCAAGTGCAGTTCCACTTCCATAATTTTTGGTACATATAACAAGCCTTTAGGTACTCATAACACCTCCAAGATCATCATCTTATCTCTAATAGATGTTACACACACTCTATTAGTGGTGTAATTTATTATTTATATATTATAAATGGTGTTTTTTCTTACACAACATGTCCTCATTTATATCAAAATTAGGATACCTCTTTTTGCTTTGATTCTAGTCTCACTTTTTGTGGTTCAATTGAGTCCCCCTTTGCTTTTACACAACTAGTTTTTTTAATCATATGCGTGGTCATATTTTTGGAATATATTAGTTTTCATTCAGTTTTTGGCCTTTAAACCCATATACTTATGTATAACTCATCAAAATGATAAACTTATATGTTTTGCACTTAGCCCAAAAATGAGTTCTTGACCTCCATTTTACTAGCATGAAATTTAGGTGTGACACAAAAGTTGGGCATGAAATTTAGGTGAAAAAAAGGCATGGTACAAAATTGAGGAATTAAAGTTGGGAATGGGATAAAATTGAGGCATAAACTTTGGGTGTATCCTAAAAGTGAGGCATAAAAGTGCAAGCATGAATGTTAGGCATAAAAGTTAGACATGAAAGTTGGGTGCAACACAAAACTTGGGCATAAAATTCTAGCATGAAGGTTAGACATGGCATGAAAGTGAGGCATAAAATTTGGTTGAGGAAGAAAATTTGGGCATGAAAGTGTGGCACAAAATTTAGGCACAACACAAAAGTAAGGCATAAAAGTGTAGGCACAAAAGTTAAGCACAAGAGTTGTAACACATAATTCTTAGCACAAAAACCCCATAAACCTTATGTTAAGCATAAATATTGAGAAAGGATGCACATAATGATTTAATATATTAATTTTTATTAATTTTTAAATAAAATTAATATTTTATTTAAAATGCCCAGTTCAAAGTGTTAAACTATCTAAAAATATGTTTATTCCCATAACTTTCACCTTGGTGATCCATTTTACAAACTGTTAGAAGTTTCAAAAAGATGATGTGGGTGACTCAATTTTGACATTGGTTTTTCATGGATAATTTATAAATTTTAAAAAAATTCTTGTCATGTTTTAATTATGCTCCTTTAAATATCACATTTATTTTAATTTTGCTTATTTTTTAGAAAGTGTGATATTTATTATTTTTGTACTTTTTAGGATTGGGAGAGAAAGGAGATGCATCAATTGGAGATAATTAATTAATTAAAATATAAAACCCACCATCCCCACTTAATGCATATAAAAATAGGTGCCAAAATACATAGGATAAATATACATGCAGTGTGATTCATGTAGAAATAGAGTGTTGGTTAGTTTTTAAGACATAACTTTTAAACTGTTGATCTATTTTTCATTGTCATTTATAGTGTTAGAAAGTTGATTCCATAATATTCAAAATTATATAAGTATTTAATGGTATAATTTCATGACCTAAAAATTGTTCACATTTTTGTGGCATAATTTTGGCATTGTTAGCTCAAACAAGATGAGAGTGTATTGTTCATGAAATGTTTGCAACATCCTACCGTTACAATTAATGTTTTTGGCCTCTTATGATGGTGACACAATTCTTCCTTAAAATTCCCCATTATTTGGTGAATCACATTGAATATATTTAACTATTTCTATAAGGAACCTATTTTTTTGGTTAATAAATCTGAAATGTTATATATAAATAGCTAAGTGGCTTTATCAGGGGCTAGTCCATTTGCAATTTTGGATTAGAATTGAGGAAAAAAACCAATTATTTTCCTATAATGTATTATTTTTTTAGTTTCTACTTTTAAAAATGTTATATTGAATTATTTTTTGTATTTCACTTGGTTATGGTGGATCTAATATTATGCTTTTCAAGTAATATCTTTAATACAAAGCTATGAAAACTATTGTTCATGTGTTGCATGTGTATATGATGGATTTATACTTTTTATTCATATATATAACCCTCAAACTCTTTCATCATATTTTCCCATGGTTGTGTGCATGCTGATCAAGAAACAAATTTAATTTCATAGATGCCATTTGACTGAATGAATCAGATTTACCTTCACTACAAAATAAGCTTACTCTTTTTTTTTCTCTCATGTTTTGAACCTTTGTTATAATTTTTTAGAATAGGTAGGTTAAATATTAATGTAATCCATGTTAAAAGTATCTATTTCAATTACAAAACCTTAGTTTATCATTATTTATGCACTAATGAATGTGTGTGTGTGTGTGTGTGTGTGTGTGTGTGTGTGTGTGTGTGTGTGTGTGTGTGTGTGTGTGTGTGTGTGTGTGTGTGTGTGTGTGTGTGTGTGTGTGTTTTATGTATATTTTTTAAATTATCTATTTTTTCATGCTAAATCCACATGTGCTAATTTACTAGGCAACAAACCACTAAACTAACATTCCCTATCATTTATCTAAATTTTATTCCAAACATACCCTTTGTATTGAATAGTTTATAGTGACCAAGTGAGTGATATATAATCTACCATAACTTGGTAGATAAAAATCTTTTGAAAGGATCAAGACTTCATTTTAGGAGACTTTGGGTGAGTCCTCACCTTGCTTAAATTTGGTACATGTCAAGAAAACCATCAATATATTAGAGCTAAAAGGAGAGTGTGAACTAGAATTATTTCCAGCTTTATAATTTATTTTGTTCTTTTGACCATCCTTTATGCTTCTCCCAACCCATTATGTGCTTAAAATTCACATCAGCATATTAAAACTAGGAGGGTGTGAACTGTGATTATTTCAAACTTTATTTTTTTTTGGAATTTTGGCCATTATTTATGCTTCTCCTAGCTTGTTATGTGTTTGAAATGCACATAAATAAATTATCACTATAAGGAGGGCCTATTGGGAGTATTTATTAGATCTATGCTTCATTATGTTATTATTTCTTACCTTTTAAACTTCCCATACCTTGTTATGTGCCTAAACAACACATCAACATGCTTTAAAACCATAAATGGCATTTACTTGGATAGGTGGGAGTGGTTGCCATGTGAACATTTCTAGGCCTGTTCAAGACCTGTCTAAGAATCTTGATGAATTTTTCCCAAAATATACACATGGTGGGATGAAAAATATAGAAGAACACATTTAGGCCTTAAAAGAAGCCACTATTAAGACTCAAATCTAGTATTAAGATGTTGTATGTAATTTATTTCCTTATTCTCTAGATGAGGTTGCTTGTGATTAATATATCAACATGCCAAATGGATGCATCACTTCATGGGGTACCTTTGAAAATATATTTTTCAACCATTTCAATATACCCATTTATCCTACTACCAATTTTCTACAACCCATAGGGATCATAATAAACCCACGAGCACATTCAATAATCATTTCCATCAATTATACAAGAGGTTGAAATACCCATTCCTACAAATGGAAGTAATTTATATTGGAATTTATTTAACAAATTTGGATCCATTGATTACTACACTAATTTGAATAACTCAATATGCTCTTTCATCCTTGGCACTAACTTACCAAGAAGAATCCATCATTGAGCAATAATCAATGCCACATGCTTATGGTACTGACCCATTTTATTCATTAGGAGAGTTGGGTGTTTACCCCCAAAATCCTCATACTTATATGCCTATAAGTCATCTTGTAGACTTATTTTTGCCTTATAATGAAGTATTACCTTAATCCTACAATCATTCTAACCTCTCCATTATGGATAATAACATGCTATTGATTTTAATGTATGTAATCATGAGAGATCACGAACATAGTGGCTTAGATGAAGAAGAAAAGCTAGTGAGAGTCAGAACTGAGAATGAATTAATCCAATGTGGCTATCCACACACTTTTCCCATTTATGACAAATACATAATATATTTGACATGGGAAGAGTATAAATTTTGCCTTTTAAATGATAAAATGAACAAGAAGGATGATGCCACAACATTCATCTAAAAAAGTGGGCATTCGATAATTACTTTGATGATTGGTTGCCACAAAGAACACATTTCTACTAGGTTGGGTCTTCTAATCTCTTTGGTATGTGTTGATATCCACCCTTATCCCTCATTATAATTCAATGTATGGGTAGAATTATTTCTTATACATTATCTCAAGTGCTTATTTCAAATTAAACATAAATCCATTTCAAGATTTAATAGTGAAAATATACTTAATTTGAGTGTAAAAATAATAAACAAAAGTTTTTGTGATAGTGTACATGAGATAATAGGTTAGCATCATCATACTTATGACATTCCTTTGCCTTATACACACTTTTGTATTTTGTATATGTTTTCCCTTTTTTTCTTTCTTTTTTCACTTTTATCCTTTGTTTTCATTTTTTTCCCTATTTACATCATTATTTTATTTTAGGTAGGTACTAATCTTGTTTTAATTAGAAAAAAAATCATTTTTTATCTAATCTATACCTTGTTGATCATGAAAATATATGTGGGTATGTTGCTCAATAGTAACAATGGCACTTTGGTGCTAATTTTATATTTTATTTTATGATGCAATATTTTTATTACAAACTTTGATCTCAAAGGTTTGCATGGTTTATTGTGTTCTAAATGTGTTCATGTTTGTGTGTGAGCATAGGTAAACTATTTGACTTCTAAAGATATTCTCTCAAAGCCTCACATAAAAATACACTTTAATGATTTCTAGGTTTGCTTAGATGAAACTGTTGTAACCAATATCTAGAGTGAAAAATATATAATTCCACCTATTAATTTCCATGGTGGTCTCCAACCTAGAATTGAAATGTTAAAAAATAAAAATAAAAGAGAAAAAGAAGAAAAAATCTATTATCTGAAAAATCAACTTCTAGGTGATTCAGGAAACCTCTACCAAGGCTATGAATACCTAGATTTTATTAGAGTAAGGTCTTGAGTGGGATAAAATACATCTCCATCAAGGATATGAATGCTTGGCTAGTAGTATAACAATGTATAGGTATTCATCCCAAGGTACAATTCACTATCTCATTGACATGATTTATAGTAACTAGTCTCTATGAAGTCCATGAAAGGTATTGAATACACATGCACACATGGGTCAATATGAATATTAGATTTCATTTTGCATCCATTCTTGCCTTTCCATTTCATGAATATTTTTATGTTCCATGCATTAACCCAACCAAATAAATTCCATGTTTTTAGGCATGTTTCTTTAATTTCAAAATACTTAGTATTTTAGCAGATTTTCCATGTGTTTTTGCTTGCATAACATGTCCTAATTTATGTCAAAATCAAGGTACCTATTTTTACTTTTATCTTGGTCTCACTTTTTATAGTTTAGTTGGTTCCCCCTTTACTTTTTCACAACTGGTCAGTTTGTCATTTTTGTGGTCATATTTTTATAATATCTTGGATTATATGAAATTTCAAGCCTTGAAACCTATCATATTGTGTATACCTTGTTAAAATGATAGATTTTCATGTTTTGCACTTAGCCTAGAAATGAGTTCTTGACCTCCATTTTACAAACACAAATTTGGGTGTGCCATAAAATTTGGGTGCAACACAAAAGTGAGGCATGACATAATAATGAGGCATGAAAGTTGGACATGGCATAAATTTTAGGTGTGGCACAAAAGTGAGGCATAAAATTTAGGTGTAGCATGAAAGTGAGGTATAAAAGTGTAGGCATGAAAGTGCAAGTATGAAAGTTAGACACAAAATTCAGGCATGAAATTTGGGTGTGAAAAAAAAATTGGGCACAAAATTTCAACATGAAATTGAGGCATGGTAGATGGGCACAATAGAAAAATTTGGCCATGAAAGTTAGATGTAGCACAAAATTAAGACATGAAAGTGCAGGCATGAAAGTCAAGTACAAGAGCTATAGCACATAACTCATAGTGTGAAACCCCCATGAACCTTATTCTAAACATGCATATTGAGCATACAGGCACATAATGATTTAATATATTATTTTTTGAGAAAATTAATATTTTCTTCAAAGTGTCCCACTCAAAGCACTAAACTACCTAGAAATATATTTTTGCCCATAAATTTCACCTTGGTGATCTATTAAGATCCTAGTGGGTGGATTCACTAACAATCTAGGATTTTAGTGTAATGGTTTATTACATGTGGTATCATAATGCCCACCTATGTTTGAGTCTTAGGTCTCAAGTGGTAATGTTAGTATAGCAATGTTCACTTAGGGCTCCCACATGCATGTGGAGGTGCACAATCATCCTGAGGATGGGATTGTCAGAAGTGTGGTGGGTGTTAAGATCCTGGTGGGTAGATTCACTAATAGTCTAGTATTTTAGTGTAATGGTTTATTATATGATCCATTTTACAAACTATCAGTGGCATCAAAAAATTGACATCAGTGACTCCATGATGACATGTATCTTTCATGGATAATTTTTTAATTTTAAAACCTTTCATGTCATGTTTTAATTATGATCCTTTAAATGTCACATTTATTTTAATAATGCTTACTTTTTATAAAGTGTTATATTTATTGTTTTTTTATTTTTTAGGATTGGGTGAGAAAGGAGATGCATCCACTTGGAGAGAATTAATACTCAAAAATACAAAACCCACCATCCCCAATTGAAGCATATGGAAATGAGTACCAAAACACAAAGAAGAAATATACATGTAGTGTGGTTCATGCAAAATAGAGTGTTGGTTAGTTTTTCAACCATAAATTTAAAATAATTTTTATATATTTCATGCCATTTACAATGTTATAAATATGGTTTCATCTTAATCATAATGATACAAGGCTTGAAGTATATAATTGTATGACCTGAAACCTATTCACATTTTCATGGCATGATTTTAGCACTACTAGCTCAAAAAGGATGGAAGTGTATTATTCATGACATGTTTGTAACAATAATCCATTAAAATTAATATTTTAATCCTTTTATGTTGGTGATATTATTATTACTTTAAATTCTCCCATTCGTGGGTGAATCACATTGAATATCCTTAGCCACTTTTGAAAGAAACCCCCTTTTATGGTCAACAAATCTAAAATGTTATAAAAAGCCAATGAAATGGCTTTGTAAGGGGCTTGTTTATTTTGCATTTTTCATTAGTTTATAGGACCAAACCACTTATGTTTCTAAAATTTATTGTATTTCTAGTTATTTTTTACTATGATAAATGTTGTAGTGAAGTATTTTTCTATATTTCACCTTGTTATGGTGGATCCAATACTATGTTTTTCAAGAAATATCTTTAATACAAAGGTTGTGAATATTGATGTTCATTTCCTACATGTTTGTATGATATATTTAAGATTTTTATTCATATTTGGAACCCTCAAACTCTTGCATCATCTTTGCACATGGTTATGTGCATACTAGTTATGTAATGGATTGATTTCATGGATGCCATTTGACTGAATGAATCATATTTACCTTCACTACAAAATAGGCTTACTCTTTCCTCTTTTCCCTCATATTTTTCCCTTTTTTGTAATTTTTTAAATTAGGTAGGTTAAATATGAGTGCAATTTGTACTTACAGTCTCTATTTCAATCACAACCTTTATTTATCAATGTTTATACATTATTATTATTATTATTATTATTATTATTATATAAGTGATAGACATGTTTTAAATTAGATATGTTTTCATGATAAATCCACTTTAATTGATTTTATTGGCAACAAACCACAAGACCAACATTACCTATCATTTATTTAAATTTTATTCCAAATAGGCCCCTTGATGTAATAGTTTATAATAACCAACTAAGTGAGATATATTCCACCATGACCTCATAGATATAGAACTTGGGGAAGGATCAAGCCTTCCTTTTAGGAGAGGTTGGGTGAGTCCTCACCCCACCTAAAGTTGGTGTGTGTCAAACAAACCATAAACACATGACACCACCCATGCTTTCGCTAAACCTTAAGCAATACCTACCATCAAATTTAGTAATATTATTATTAGTTTATTACCATCGATATGTGATTCCTTGGATATGTCATGTGCATGTTTTATTTATTGAGATCACTTATATTAATATGCTTTATAGTTATAGATATATAGAATAAGGAAATTTATATGCACAATGTTTTATCAGTGATAGGGGATGCCAAAGATGAAAATGGGATTATATTATACATGATTACATCACAAGTTGAGTGGTGACATGTTTACTTAACCCTATCATGATCCAAACCACTCTTCGTAACTTTTTATGGACCTACTCGAAAGTGTAGATCCCTTAACCCATTTAGCATTATTCCCCCCTTGATAACTATTCACACCTTTCATTCTTAACATTAGGAGTTATCTTTAAGTTTTATTTCATTCAGAATTTTTTTTTTAAGCCACTTAAGTGGTATCCTTTGACTTAAACTTAGATGGATTGGAAGAGCCAAATTGTTAGATTGTCATAAAGTAGGTTTTGAATATTTTGTGTTAATATTTATGTCTTTGGACAAATATTAAGGTTGGAGATTATTTATAAGATCCTTATATGAATTTTAAATCAACCCATGTACCATTTATGGTATGGAATAGTGGGTTAATTTATGAGGTATGGATTTTATTACTTTCCCATATGCACTTATAAGTGGGGTTATTGACAAGGAAGATTTTTTGATCATGAGTCAAGGGATGAGAAGGGAAACATATCACATTCCCATTGGATTGTACAAAATGGAGTAGAGCTTACATGAGAAAGGAAATCCTTCCTTTAGAATACTTTTTTGGCTTTGTTTGGAATGGAAAATTAGAGTGGATAAGAGAAGGAGAAAGAGGAGAAGGAGCTTGAGGAAAAACATAGAGGAGGAGTAGTTTAGCCACTACCCAAGCTTTCAGAGGTGTTTTTTAATAGATGAAAGAAGGAATTATGGTAATATTCCATGACCCATTTGTATTAATTTTATTTTTATGAAATTTATCTTTCTTCTTCCCTTTTTTTTCAAATCTTTAATAGGAGTAAGGCCATTTGGCTTACCCTCTTTCTCTATTTTTATTCCATGGTTGTGCCAATGTCCATAATGTGGTTTTAAATTACCATTTGGAATTGGAGATGTAATATCCATCCTAAATATTGGTTGTTTTATATGACATTTTATTTTCTTAAAATGATAGAGTTATCCTATTGAAATTTATGTGACTTTTCATGCTTGTTGTGCTCACATATGTAGTGGAAGCAGTGGTAGATCTAGGTTGTCATGCCATCATATGTAGTTTATTTGTGAATAGTGGTAGTTTCAAGTGTGACAAAAATTTCCATGCCTCATATGTGTTACTTAGTATGGTTGAAGGTTTGTATTCCTTCCCATAGCCATAAGATGGTATAACAAGGGTGAAAATTTTCCCACATTCTTATTTTCATTCGGCATACCTATTTGTGTTGGAAATATGTATGGTTGCCTTATGATATTTTATAATTTTAAATGTTATTTTTATTTCCTTTTATAGTGGTTTTTATTAATGGAAGCCTCTTTTATGTAGTTGGACTCATAGTCTCCTAGATGTATTTCCTAGTGAGTGTTCTTTGTCTAGTCTTGTGACTATTTAAGCCTATTTTTACCAACTTGTCTACATTGAAACATGGTTTTATGATGAATAGAGATAGGATTAATAGGATCAAGGGTTAATATGGTATCTACATGATGATGTAAAAAGTATGGGAGGTGATCCCTCCTTTGATAGTCCTTGTAGTTGCATGTGGATTCCATGTGATGATAACTTATTCAACATTTTGTATATACTTGTGAAGAAATTATATTAGTAATTTTAGATCATGATTATTTTTATCATATCTATTTAGATTATGTATATATTTAAATAAAAACTTTAATATGTAGTTAGAAATAGTTTGATTCTTATTTAGAACTTGCATACTCTTCTTATTGAGTGTATCAAATTGTAGAAGTAATGAAAATAATATTCTATGTTCAAATTTCAAATATATATTATACAATAGACATAGTTATATATAATTTTATAGTTGAATAAATAAAAAATTATATTTCCTAAAATTACGTAATTCATAGTTTTGTGTGAAGCCATGGAAGGCTAGTTGCATTTGAATACTTTTTATATACTTACAATAAATCTAATCTTTACTATTTTTTTATAGTAAATTAGGGGTAATCAAGGATATAATTCAATTTACATCATAATTTTTGGAGTTATAGGTGCATTTTTATTAATTTTTAAACTTTATTCTCTAAAAATCCTTATAGCTCCTTTATTATTTACCTTCACTTAGCATAATTGTTTTGAATGTGAAAAGGTACAATAGAAATTTAAAAAATAATTTAGTATGATATTATAGATTTTATCAACCTAATTCCATTATTTAAAAAAATTGATCTCTAGTGCTATAAATAGTATTTTTTTAAATTAGATGTTTTATGGTGTAATTTTTTTCACATGGGCCCTTTTAAAGGGAACATGCCTTAGTTTGTAGGGAAGTTATCTATTACAGAGCAGTGGTCCCCCATGGGACTACACATTTTTTTATTAATATTCTTAAGGGATGTTCAAAATTGATTTAATATCTTTTTCACTACATGATTTATAAACTACATCATGTGAATATAGTCACAATTAGTTGGCTAGTTGCATGCCTTTATAGCCATGCAGTTTGCATAGCCATTGACCATAAACTTTATGGACTGTGGTGGTTAGTTTAACTCACTACCAACCATTTATTTATTTATAACCTTTAAAAATAAAATTAATATAATATTATTAAATTTTTAATTTATATTTATAATGTTTTAACTTGTGATAGACCTTTTTTTTTAAATCATAACCTTGGCATGACAATATACCTAATTTTTTTCCTTCATTTACGAAGACTTGGTGGCCTGTAAGTGGGATGACCCCAAAAAGGGAACCCAATAAATTTTTTGTACTCTTATGAATGGTGTAATTTTTTATCCCAGTAATTGCATATTTTTATATTTAAGACCCCTTTTCTTTAGGGATACCTTAGACCTCATTTTCAACCTAGTGACATGTTTTGTACCCATAATTATGGTGAAAATTATGTCCTTGTACCAATATGAATGTTGGAGAGTATTTATATGATCCTTAAATAAATTTAAAGGTATCCCATGTGCCATATATGGCATGGGATAGTGGGTTCATTTATGAGGTATGAACTTGCTTGCTTACGCATATGGGATTGTAAGTGGAATTTTAGAGAGGGAATTTTTTTTACCATGAGCCAAGGGGTGAGAAGGGACACATGTCACAATCCAATTGACTTTTATATAATTTATTTTAACACATATAATAAATTAAAACCTTCCTTGAGGGTAATCTTGGGTTCTTTTTAGAAATTTAGAAAATTGGAGTGGAAAATAGAAGGAGAAAGAGGAGGAGGAGCTTAAGGAAAATCTTAGAGAATTAGGATATTAGTCATTTCCTAAGGTTTTATATGTGTTATTGAGTGGACCCACTAAGGAAATAAGGTATGATTCCATGACCCATTTGTATTATTTTTATTTTTATTAAAATTATATTGTCTTCTTTCCTTATAAATTTTTAAGAGTAAGGCCATTTGGCTTTCCCACTTTCTATATTTGTATTTCATAGGTGTACCAATGGAAAAAATGTGGTTTTAAATACCCATTTTGGTTTGTATATGTAATATATATTATAAATCTTGGTTTATTATGGCATTTTATTACCTTAAAATGGTATAATTATGCTATTGAAATTAATGTGGTTTTTCATATGTATTGTGCTCACATACATAGTGGAAGTGGTAGTGGAATTGGGTTTCCATGACCTCATACATTGTTTATTTATGTGTAATTGTATTTTAAATTGGGACAAAAATACCCATTCCATCATACATGTTATTTGGCATGGTGTAAGGTGTGTATGCCCTCCCATTGAATAAGGGTGAGAAAATTCCCATGTTTTTATTCTCATTCAATGGGCTTTTTTGTGTTAGAAATATGTATGGATCCCTTATGAAATTTTAGAATTTTAAAAAATATTTTTATTTCATTTTATTTGGTTTTGAATAATATAATCCTCTTTTTTGTAGTTGGACTCATAGCCTCTTATAAATATTTCTTAGTGAGTGTTCCCTGTCTAGTCTTATGACCATATAAACCTCCTCTCATAAACTTATCTAATATGAGCCATGATTTTATGATGTTTAAATTTAGGATCCTTTGTATTTTAAATTCCTAAGGAAACTTATTGGTTATGGAAAAATGATGGGAGGTGATACCCCTTCGGTTGTTCTTATGGGCATAAGGAGTCCATGTGAAGACAATGTTTTCAATATTTTGTATATACTTGTGAATAAATTATATCATAAATTTGAGATCCATGATTATTTTTATTAATTAATTTTAAAATATGTATATATTGATATAAAAAACTATATATCATTGTAAATAACATGATGCTTCTTTAGCACTTGCATTCTCTTCCTAGTGAGTGTATCAGATTATAGAAGTAACAAAAAGATTATTTTATGTTCAAATTCAACTAGTATATTCTATAATTGACATATATATCTCTGTAATCTCATATTTGACTAAAAATAAATGTTTAAAATTTTCTAAAATTGTGTAATCCATAGTTTTATGTGAAGCTGTTGAAGGATAATTACATTCAAATATTTTTTATGAACTTAAAATCTTTCCAATTTCTCATATATTTTTTTAAAATTAAATTAGGGGTAATTAATAGGATATTTTTAGGGTATATTTTTCATAAATTATATTTTATTATAAATTTAAAAAAAAAAATCCAATGATTAATTTTTAAAAAAAATCATTTGCCAAGTTTTCCTATAAAATGTACATAAAGTTATAAAATTCATAAAAATATACATGTATTAGTAGTAAATTATATTTTTTTCCTTATAATTCACCTATCATACATATGTTTCATAGTTTTCAATATAAAATTATTCACCTACAACTAGAGACCTCTAAAAAAATGTTATTCCTTAAAAACCATCCTACTAATGAAGATTTGATGTAATTTATAGTGAAATTTTTAGAGGTATGGGTGTATTTTTATTAAATTTTAAATTTCTTAGTCTAAAAACACGTATATATCCTTTATAATTTGTCTTCACTTCACATAATTATTTTGTATGTGAAATAGTACATTAGAAGGTTGAAAATAATTTTATGATGAAATTATAAATTTTTTGAACTCAACACCACTAGTTTTGAAAAACATTTACTCTCGATGCTCTAGATATGATTTTAAGAAATTATATGGTCTATATGGCAAATTTGTTTGACATGGGCCCTTTTGAAGGGCACCGGCCTTAGTCCATAGGTAAATTCTCTTTTATAAAGTGATGATCCCCCATGGGACTACATTATTTATATTAATCCCATTAAGGGTTGTTCAATGTTGCTTTAGTGGATTATTGGTTTCATGATTTATAAACAACATCATGTGACTATAATCATGGTTATTTGGTTGGCTACATGGCTTTATATCCATGCATTTTTCATAGCCACTAACTATCGGCTCTATACATTGAGACTATCAATTTAACTAACCACCAACTCTTTATTTTTTATAAACCTTCAGAAATAAAATGAATGTAATATTATTTAATTAAACTTTATATTTATAATGTTTTAACCTATAATATACATTTTTTTTTAAACTATAATCTTGGATTGATAATATACCTATTTTTGTTTCTACATTTGCAAAGACTTGGTGGCCTAGAAATGGGATGACCCTAAAAGGGACCCCCCCTCCATTTTTTTTACTCTTCTACATGGTGTAATTTTTTAGACCTATAATCATATATTTTTTTAGTTATTAAAAATTTTTATTTGAAAATACCTTAGACCTCTTTTAAAACCTAATGACATGTTTTATACCTAGAATTACGGTGATTTTTATGTCCTTGGACCAATAAGAAGGTTGGAGACAAGTTATAAGAGCCTTATATGACTTTTGAGGTATCCCATGTCTTATTTATGGTATGGTATAGTGGGTTCATTTATGAGGTATGGACTTATTTTTTTGCCCATACAAGATTATAAGTGGATTTATGGATAGGGGAGACTTTTTGACCATGAGCCAAGGGATGTGAAGGGACACATGTGACCTTTACATTGGCTTTTAGAGAATGGATTTGAGCCTACATGAGGAAAGAAATAATTTCTTGAGAGGAATTTGGGATCCTTTTAGAGAATTATAAAATTTTAGTGGAGAATAGAAAGAGAAAGAGGAGGAGCTTAAGGAAAAGCTTAGAGAAGGAGGAGTTTATACATTTCCCAATTTTGTAGAGGTGTTCTTAAGTGGACCTAAGAAAGAATTAAGGTAGGTGTCCATGCCCCATTTGAATTAATTTTATTTTTATTAAAATTATCTTTCTTATTTACTTATTTTCAAGTCTTCAATAAGAGTAAGGACATTTGGATTACCCTCTTTTTTAATTTATATTCCATGGTTGTGCTAATGGCCACCATGTGGTTTTAAATGTCCATTTATGCTTGGAGATGTAATATCCATCCTAAATATTGAATTTTTTTATGTCATTTTCTTATATTAAAATGGCATAATTTATGATGCTGAAATTTATGTGACTTTGAATGCTTATTGTGCTCACACATGTAGAGGAAGTGACGGTCGAACGGAGTGTATTTGTGCATAGTGGTAGTGCCAAGTGATACAAAAATACCCATTACCTCATACATGTTATTTATCATGGTATAAGGTGTGTATGACCTCCCATGGCCAAGATATGTTAGAACAAGGATGAGAAACTCCCCACATTGTTATTCTCATTTGATAAGCCTATTTGTGTTGGAAATATTTATGGTTGTCTTGTTATATTTTAGCATTTTAAATGGTGTTTTTATTTCCTTTTATGTTAGGTTTTAATAATTTAAGCCTTTTTGTGAAGTTAGTGTGATCAATAGGAATCCAAGAGGTGAAATTATTATAGTTTTAGTATGAAAAAAATCAAATAAAACACACCAATAAAATTGTACACCTCTAGCCTAGACACTCAAAGAGCTAGTCAACTATAAAAGTAACTGTCAAATGAAAGTAAAATAAAAGACTTTTACCTTCCATGGGAGAAATTATTGTATGTTGGAAATGAATTTATGTTCATGATTATGTGATCAATAATTCTTTGACAACAGAGATCCTTGCACCACCTCTTCTTGTCACCTTGGTAATGTTGAGTTTGGCTTTGGCTTTAGCTTGGCTTGGATTATCAAATGGGCATGATAAAATTATAATAATGGAATATTTTAATTTATTTTTTCATGATAACTCTACACCAAGAGAGCTTATTTATCAATGAGTGAGGCCTTGTATTTATATCCTCCAAACCTAACTCTAACCCAAGTGGGGTTAGGTTAAATTTAACTATGGTTGAGTTTAAACAAACCCTAGTTTAGTTAATGAGGGGTTGTGTAATTAATAATTGGGATATAAATCACATTTAATAAGCATGGATCTCCATTTCTAAATTTAAGGCATTTAGAGAGATGTTTGCAATTCCTTAGCTTTGAGGATGATTACATCATCATGACCTCATTTTTATTGAAATTTTATTTTTTCAAAATTTATTTTTACTAATTACACATGGAAATTCCACTTAAGAATTTAATTTTATTTGATTAGTTTATTCATTCTACTTAGCATTTTAGCACATTAAGAATTGTTTAAGTGCCCTGCTTAATGGGTCTAAAGGTTAAACTATCAATTTTCTAGGTTATAAATTGAGTTGAAATGAATCCATGAGGGGTTACTATTGTATATAGGATAATACCCCAAATAGGGATGACTCAACATGATTCTAGGAACTAATATTTGATGTGTGGATGAAATTATAACATTTAGTGATTCCCAGACTTAATTTACATTATTTGGTAGAAATCAATCTAAAGTTTGGTTAGAAGCTAGTTGTGGACAAAATAGGGTGTCTATAGTTTATCCCTACTTTATAAGGCATTTCAAGACATAGGCATAGTAACTTTTTCTCAAATAATGAAAAAAAATTTAATGCCTAATGCCCTAGAAGGTGATGGATGAGACATAAATGCCCCCTAAAGGGAGTGGGTAGCAAAAAATGTTAGTGAATGTTCCCTTAAAATAAACAAATTATGTTACCAAGAGGTAAAATGGGGGAAAGACTAATTTGCCCAAATGTAGTTATAATCAATGACATAATGAGATGCTTTAGTAAGACAGAGAAAAAGGATGATTTTCACAAAGGCATTTATAATCATCACCATAGTGAAAAATGCCCCAGTAGGGTAGATAGAGATAATAATTTACCCAAAGTTGGTTATAATCATTAGTAAAATGAAAACATGCTCTAGTAGGGTGGATAGAGTTAATGATTTTCTCAAAGGCAGCTATAATCATTAACATCTAGATAGATCAAAACATAATGATTTGCCTAAAGGCAGTTATAATTATTAGCACTATGGTTTGGCCCAATAGCGTGGATGTAAGCATGATATGTGTCATATTTCTCCCAGTAGGGCAGTTCAATAAAAGAGGGCTTACGTAGTTTTGGATAAAGGATAGGCATGAATTTGGGCTACCTATTAGTATGGAGATGCACATCCCAACTAACGGGGATTAAAATTCACTTATGATTTAATTACTTTATATTTAGGTAATATCTGGATAGATCTAAAATCTTTTTGATGTGAATAAGGATAAGTAATGTGGCACCATTATTTATGATATCCATTGAACTAATTTTTATTATATCACATAACAATATGCACCATGATATAAAATACCATGATAATCTATCTTTAATATGCTCAAGGACTAAAACTCGATATAATAAACAAGTGAAAATAATACACCAATGATAAAAACCTTGATGACAATGTTGATGTATGAATATGGATGAATTGAAGTATAATGCACAAGGAATCAGCCAATGAATGCATTGATACTAATTCAAGGCACAATAATGAAAGTAAATAAATAGGCAAACAAGCAAATAAAACAAAATAAAACACCAATAAAAATAAATAAATGAACAACAAAACAAACACAAATACACAACAAAACACTAATAAACATAAAGTGAACAAAACAATCAAAATAAAAGTAAACAAACACAAATAATGGTTAATCAAAATGTTAGTGTAAATAGAAAACAAATTATTTATACACGTGTAATAGAGGTGTTACTCTTGGTGATAAGGTGACCCCTAATATAGGAAATAATGATATAGGTATAATAACATAGGAACAAAAGATAAACAATTTTACCCCTAGTTTATAGGGAACAACAAAAAATAAATAAGATGAAAAACATTTCTCCTAGGCTATAGGAGATAATGAAACAAAACATAACAGGGGGAAGAGAAGAAAAGGAAGGGGTAGCTAAGCTGACTCTAGATGCATGAGGTAAGTGAATGTTTCCTACATGGTTTTATATACACAATATCCAATATGAAATTTAGGCTAAATTTAGTTCTCCTAGGATATGGGATAGAATAAAATTGATGATAGGAAAACATGATTAATGTGTAGAGGAATATGAGAATGGTCTCATAAAATAGTGAGTGCATATATAAAAAATATGGGTGGCATTTACAATCATGAAATCATAAATATAAATAAAGCATATGAGTGTGAGAGTATGGTTTAGGCTAAAACTACACTAAAAGGAAAGAGACAAGTAGCCATAAATGAACTAAATTGGTAATCCATAGTATCTACTACATCTAAGTTTGAAAATGAGAATAAGATCACAAAATGGTGAGAGAATAAATAAATCATAAAATGGTGAGAGCATTGGAAATGGTTTCTCATAAAATGGCAAGAGCATATAAAAATCTATGTGGCCATTAGTGTATCAAATCTGAATATATAATGCTCACAATGTGAACAAACAAAATGGAAAGAGTATACATCTAAGGCCAATAAATATGGGGAAATTAAAATATAAATGGTTACTTGTGAAATAGATAGGGGAATCATAATCCTTAAGTTAAAGAAGTGGTTAAAAATAAAGGAAGGTGTATCCAAGCCCCATGTATCCAAGTGTTACCTACACAGTCTATGTGGACCTCAAGCCAATGTAGTTCTCTAAAAAATGGGAAAAAAATACCAAGGTCACCTAGAAATAAATTGAATAAATAATATGGCCCATCCCAAAAAACTTTGATGAATTTATATCTCACATGGAAATTCTAAGCCAATTTTCATGAATCTATTATTTTTAATATTTTCTATATCTTTCCATTTTTTTGGAACTTTTTTAAGTGTCTCAACTCGATTGAGAATTACAAGAGACTAAATGGTTCAAATTTCAAGATGATGAGATCATGTTTTAGGTTGCTATAAAAATGGTGAGATCATTCAAACTTAAATTGCTTGCAAAAATGGTGAGAGTATGTCAAAGGGGTGATTGAGATGACCTCAATGTGAATTGAGCACTACCTACATAGTCTCAAATGAGACCTCAAGTCACTGTAGTTCTGACTTATAGTAGAGGAATATGACTAGATAATAATAATTTTATGAATTAGGCAACTGGAATAGTATAAAATAGGAATGACAAGGTGCTACAATAATTCATGGTGAAGGTGTTGTCCCTAATTTACCCATAGGTATTTATAATTAGTAAACAATGGTATAGGTCAATGGCACTAATTTTCCCAAAGGTGATTATAATTAGTAGCATCAAGAATTAAATATAATTTGACAAAAATGAATAATGTAATTACCAAACCACTATCATATTGTTCCAAACTATCTCTTTATGAAATATTGAATCAACTGCTAAAACATCATCTAAGCCCAATCACTGAAGATGCCTGAATAAAAAAATGGATTAGAACCAAAAAAGTGGGGAAGGGAGGGAAAAATAAGTTCAGTCAATAGGAAAGGTATGGTAATAATGGTATTATACAAGGAATATGATAGTATGGTATGATGTAAATGATCTTCATAGACAATATTTTAGGTCTCTGAAGTGAAATAATGCTTGAGGTGTATTATGTTCATAGGATTATCAAGTTCATCTCCATCTGGTGTATCTAACTTGTAAGATCTAGATCCATAATTAGCAATAATGACATAAGGGCTTATCCAATTAAGTTTGAATTTGTCTTTATTGTTTATCTTAGCCATGTTTTTCTTCTAGTTTTATTTTAGGATAAGATCACCAAACTCAAACTCTTTATGCTTGACACGCTAGTTATATTGACCATGTAACCAGTTCAGATATGCTTGAAGGCTATTTATAGTGGCCATGCACTTTTTATTTAGTAACTTGAACTCTTACAAGAGAGAAAATTTGTAATCTTCATAATCCAAGATGTATTTCAATGAGATATGTAGAGAAGGTAGCTCAACCTCGATAGGAAGAATGGCCTCAATTACATAGACTAAGGAATATGGTGTGGCTCTTGTTGGAGTATGGTAATTAGAGAAATAATCCCAAAGGGCATATAATATCTATAGGTGTCAATTTCAGCCAATAGAATTGATAATCTTCTTAATTATATTGATAATGATTTTATTATATGCCTCTACTTAGCCATTACCTTATGTGTAATATGTGGTGGAAATTTTTTGAGTGATGTTGTACTCGACACAGAGTGATTTGACATCCTTATTATTTAATGATTCACCATTATCCAATTTAATATCAAATGGGATACCATAGTGGCATATGAGATGGTTGAACATGAATTTATAAATATTTTTCTACTCATGGAAGTGAGGGGTGTAGCTTCAACCCACTCAATGAAATACTCGGTGGAAATAAGGATGTGTTTATGGCCATCAAATGAGGTAAGGTTAATATTTCTAACAATATCGAGTCTCCATGTTAAAAATGGCCATATGTAAGCATTGGTTTGAGTGTTCTAGTCTAATCATGAATCAAATTGGCATGCCTTTGATATTTTTCACATCTTTTTACATAAGTAGTTGCATCTACTTCCATAATTGGCCAATAGTAACAAATACATAGGATCTTTTTGACAAAGATGACCCCAGTAGTGTGGGATCCATATACTCCTTCATGAAAGGTCAATTGGAAGGATTTGGTTTTGAAGGTAGTTATATAGGTCTAAATACCAAATATAATTGGGATCAATAATATCATAAATCATTGTAATGGTCGAAGGTTTTTTAGCATGCACTAAAAGTTGTTCAATGAGGAACTAATAGTCTTTTGCCTTATATATGTTACATATCAAAGAACCAATGGTAGATATGGCATTTGATGCCCTATTACTAGCTTGACATGTGTGTTCAAATTAAATATGGGTAATTTTCTACTTTAGAATGTCCATCATGGCCTTGTATAATACCAGATTATCATCTTTGGTCTAAAAGTGGTTTGTAACCTAATTGATGATTAACTGAGAGTCACCATAAACCATCAGATGCCAAATGTTCCATTATACTACTTGATGAAGACCATAAATGAGTGATTCATATTTTACCATGTTATTAGTATAAGGAAATATTATACAAAATGATTTGGGAATAAGATCCCCTTGTGGTGTAATAAATAATAAACTTACCCCTAATCCATGAGATGTGAATGACCCATCAAAATATAGATTCTAGTATTTTTCCTTGGGAGGTGTTTCTATGATGGTCATGATGGACTCATCTAGGAATGCAAAAGTGAGTGGTTTAGTATCTAAAAGGGTAAATTTAGAAATTTTATATATAATTAATTATCCCTTTATGGATTTATGATTGACATACTCAATCTCAAACTCACTCAACAACATTATCCACTTAGCATGCAGCCCTGTAAAGCTATCTTTGATAGCATATACTTAAGTAGATCTACTTTGGTAATGATTATGATCTTGTTGTTAAACATTTAATGACATATCTTCTATGCTACAAATACTATATCTAAACAAGATTTTTTTATTGGCATATAGTTATGTTCATATGTTACCATTGTATAGCTTAAATAGTACATAGCATGCTCTTTCTTATTTTCATCATGTTGAGTTAAAATTACCCCTAGGGATTTTTTAATGGTAGATAAGTATAGTAGGAATGGCTTCCCTAGCATTGGTGGTAATATAATAGGTGGATTGGAAAGATATTTCTTCAGATGCTCAAAGTTTTTTTGACATTTTACATCCCAAAGAAATTTCACTTCTTTTAATAAATGAGTGAAATGATGGCATTTATCAACCAATTTCAAAATGAAGCATCTAATAGAATAAATTTTTCCCTATAAACTATGAATCTAATTTAAAGTGGAAGGTAACAACATCTTGGTAATGGATTGTACCTTGGTAGGGTCAACTTCAATGCCTCAGTGAGAGACAATGAAGCCTAAAAATTTCCCTAAAGTGAAACCAAAGATGCACTTCTTGGGATTGAGTCAAACCTTATACTTGTGAAGCCTTTTAAATGTCCTTTGTATTATAGCTATATTATATACACAGGTCTTTAATTTACCCAATATGTTGTTGACATAGTCTTTGATAATATTATGCATCATATCATGAAATATAATAGTCATAACAGTTTGATATGTGGCCCTAGCATTCTTGATGTTGATCAACATAACCTAATAGCAAAACATTCCCTATGGAGTGGTGAATGCTACTTTGTATTGGTATTTGATGTGATATTAATCTATTTATATCCTAAAAATCCATCCATGAGGGATGACATCTCATAATTGATTGTGGTTTCAAATATCATGTCGATATTCGACAGAGGAAAGTCATCCTTAAGGTAAGCCTTTTTGATGTTGCTAAATTAATGTAGATTATGATCCCTTTTGGATTTTTACTAATAGGTATAATATTTTAGATCCAATCTTAAAAGTCAATCAATTGGATACATCTCACTTCCAAGAGTTTTTCCAACTCTTTTTTAACTAACATATCAATACAAGGATGCATCTTACATAATTTCTATTTCACAGGATTGGCATCAATATATACAACATGGTGGTGTATAATTAAGGTGGGGTCTAAACCTAGCATGTCTAAATAGGGCCCATGAAAAAATGCTAACAAACTCCCTCAAAAGGGATGTAAAAACTTCATGCTAATCCTCACTAAGAGAAGCACCTAATTTGATCCACTTTCAATTATCTCGAGTGCCAATGTTGACTTTTATAGTATCTTCTACTAGGAGAGTTGAGCCATCTTCTAGAATGGTTGGTAAGGATTTGAATTAGCCTGTAATGCAAATTCCTCTAGTTAGAATGGTTCTTCAAGCTCTCCCCAAGTAGGATGAATCTAAATCCCCTAATGGTAGTAATGACCATGTAACAAATTTTCTAATACATTCTTGGATAATTTGATCAAAGGCACATTGTTCCTCTGTACTGAACTCATACCCAAAAGCAAGTTTTTTATTGGCAGTCTCCTAATCTTTATTCAAGGAAAAGTAAACACCCCTGTCTAATGGCACATGAAATATATTTTCACAAAAATACTGGCCTTTCTCTTTACTCTTTACCTAGTCCAAAAGTGCCTCAAAGAGGTTTTCACTTTGGGATCTCAATGTTTTATTCTTTTATTTTTGGTTAAGGGTGTTTTCCCACTCTCCAAAATAGGCTATAAGATCTAGTTTGATATAAATCCCTTGTTTGTGTTCTCCCAATGGAACACTATCTCTTAGGCCTAGAAAATCACAAAAGACCTCATCATTCTCAAACTCATATAAAGGTAATATGGATTTTTGTTAGTCCCAGTCTATAATTTGAGGATAATAAAGGGGAAGTGTGGAATGTCAAATTATTGGCTTAGTGGTGTAAATGGTATATGAGTCAAATAGGTTGGTTAGAACCCCACTAGGTTTAAATCAAATAATGGTAATTTTAAACAAACATATACTTTAATAATCAAATTAGATTATTCCCTAAATATTAGTTAATATGGTATTTAACTAAATGCATATTTCATAATAAATCTATTATGATCCATTTAGATAATGATCAGATTAACAAAGTCAATAGAATTATAAATATAGTCCATCACAAATGTATAACTTCTAATTAATAACAACTCAACCAATTGCTAAAAGTTAATATAATAATATTATATAAGAAAGAGTATCCAATTATTTTTTATCAAGTACAATAATACAATTTGTTTATATCAGAGAGTATATAATAAACATAAGATTCCATAGAACTAACAAGTCTCCATAAACTCATTATATATAAATAGACTAAAATCACGAGTAAGAGTCTCTATCAATTGACTGTTGGAGGAGAGAGAGAGAATCATCATGGTGCTTTTCCACACCAACCATAGACCATAAATCCCCCACACAATGTCCAAATAGGGAATGTCCCTCCCTTCATGGATGAGCAAATTATAATGGTACAGGTATCAAGAATTTAACTAGAACCTATGTGTTGTAAGATTCTAACTACATTCAACATATCATAAGGAATTATGTTTGTAACATGACATCATGCATACATGCATGTAATCAAATAGGTGAAATGAGAATGTTTAAATGTAAACATTACTTTGGCCAAATTTTTCATTTAATTTAATGATCCATTAGATCAATCATAATCACACACACACATTCAATCATATTTCATATAATATAAGTATTAAAGACTATAACTACATGCATGATAATCTGTCTCACGATAATAAACATTAGTGACATTAATACCATATTTCCAAATAATACATATATAAGAATTCCATGGATTTATCATATAGGTTAGTATTTAATACCACAGTAATTAAATTCAAGAAATATAGAAAGAATCTCATGTTATATAATAATAACTTATTATCACAAATATATTTCCTAAGTTCAAATACCACCAATGTCCATTTTTCATTAAGGAAATATCGTATATCTAATTTTTTAATAACAACCATCATAAAATCTAAAAAATTATCAATTCCTAATAAATATCCCATGTTCACAAGCATTATATCAAATAGTATATTTCAAAAAAAATGCAATAAATCCTAAGCTAACCAACAAAATAATAACAAATACAATTTTATTTTTTCTAATCAGTAATTTATCAATTTCCTCATAATTTATAACTAAAAAACATATTACAAATTTATTGATATAAATCCCAATTTGCATATGAACAATCTATTTATAATTAACAAACATGTATTCTCATATCAATTATTCACATAAACATGTATATCAAATATGCCCATTTATATTTATATGCATTCATAACCCATATCCATTGATTTCCAAATGACATTATATATACATATATATATATATATATGGACATACATACATACATATATGTTTTCTCATGAACTATTCATAAATAATATATCCTCATCTTTATGTATAATTAATAATTACATATATACGTGTGTATAGACGTTTATATTCCAAGCATCCTATCAATAATATAAATTCATATTTAAAAAATATATAAATCACCATAACTCACATAGCATTCAAGACCCATATTAAATGTATTAATCATAGACATACAATATAAAATATTGTGTTACATACTGTATGGTACATTTAGCATAGTGAAGTCATTCTAAAAATGTTCAACCCCCAAATTAAACACATATGACCCCATAAAACTCAACTTCAAACATTTTTCCAATGTTAAAACTAAGTTTGAACTATATAATTATTAAACCTTCAAAACCTCATTATAAAATTTAAATATCAAATCTGCTTAAAGACCCAGAATAAATAATAATCTAGTCTAATAAAAAGATTATTTCCACATAGACAGTTTGTAATTTACTTATACCCAGTCGACACTAAAACCAATACACATTTGTCACATATTAATATATTCACAAACAACCAAACATGTTTACACAATTGATATATAACCAAATTCTTATAGTTGACTTTAATACATTCATACACAAATGGCTCATATATACTTGCATACACTCCAAACTTAGTAATAGTATATTTAAAATTAATAATAAATTTAATACATAGTTAAGCCAATAATATTAGTTACTCATCCATGCATATTATACCAAAACTAACTCACAATCAACCCCGAAATAAAATATACGCAATCGACATTCAAATGATACATATATACATTACAGAATCCTCTTAATATAGTTAATTTATATAAAGTTATAATCATAATCAATTATAGACTTGTATACAAAAAATTGACTCATAATAACATGTTTATAAATGACTACAATTTATATACATAGTCAAATATATAACCTAATTTTATCTTATAACAACTTTGAGTTGCTTATATTTACTTAGAATAATTAATAAATACAAACATGTGTATATATATTTAGTAAATCCAATGCCAAACAAATCTAAAATTTGAATTATTACAATTGATATTACTAACTCACTATTGACACTTAATAAATTTAAACATAGTTAATCACAAAACTATATATACATAGTTGACCCAAAACTTTTTAAAACTCAGTATACATACATATAAGCACTATCAACTCACTAAAATTAATTTTAATAAATAAATACATATTTCAATGTTTGAATATATGAAACCTTGTGTCGAACCCTAACCAAAATGTCTCAACTATATCAAAAACACTTGATCATTTAAACAAAATAACACACTCAGTCTTAAAAATATAACACACATTCATACCAATAGCCATGTCAAATAATGCTCAATCAAATAATTAATCAATTCCAAAGATCTTGTTGTAGACACTAGAAACTACACAAAATGGTTCTAGATGTTGAAATGCTTCATGACCTCTTAGAGACTACCTAACCCTTCTAGACCCATTGATCAACCCATTAGACCTTGGGTCTAGTTAGTTACTTAGCTACCTAAACTTTGTAACTCACTAACTAACCATTTACCTACCCCTTTTTAACCCACCTTGTCCCCTTTACCTTTAGACACTTGATCATCGATGGTCAGCATGACCATCGATGCTTAGGTTAAAGGTCAATAGTCAAGTCCTCACCATTCTAACACAATACCAACTATGTGTAAGTTAGCATAGCATAATTTAATATGTCTACCTTACATGATGATAATGAACTATGAAGCATTGAAATCAGCAAGCCAACCTCCTAAGGAACCTTCTATCTACCATCTCTCTTTGCCTATAAAAAGAGGGGAGTAGGAGGTGAGAAAGGATCCATCATCACAAACATTATAGCACATAGGTATTTAAGCTTTCCAACTAGTCTTATTTTTAGAAATTCAACAAATGCAATAGAGATATGAACCTCTACCAAAATTGATCTTGAGGTAAAGTACCATTATTCTACCAAAATTACTCCAACAATCAACCGCTAACCATTTAGTAAGCAATAGGTACATTTTGTATTTCAAATTTGTTTTTTGGGTTTATGACTTCCCTACCTAATCAAACCTTCATACATATTAATTTATAACTCCAAGACCCTTAAACAACCCTTGTTTGATCATTGACCCATTCTATAACTCCCTTTTGAGCAACTTCAAAATCTATAGGTAATCACCAATGATTACTTCTAACCATCAATGGTTACCCAACCACTGACAATCAACATAATTGTTGATGGTCACCCTGACTCTAGATGGTCACTATGGTAAGTAATAATAACAATTTATTTCTAACCCCTCATCCCAAACCAAATCCAACTTTTTGTGTCCCTGTCTATTCACAAACCCTTACCTAATTTTTTGAACCTGACCTGATCGATTTTAGCACTAGTATTGACCCACTATTGATATATTTAGTTTATTTTCATTATCAAGCATTCACTTTTTATTGAATTTCCTTTATATTATTTGATAAAATTATTTCATATTTATCTCTTTCAATTTAATTTTTATCAAAGAATATATTGACATCTTCCTAGTAAGCTCATGTTTCTTAGATCTAGCTCACACTAGGCAATCCACCTTACTATCTTTCTAACAAACCCTTTTTTTATTACTGTCTTATCTATAGGTCATCCTTCCAAGACAAAAATGAGCTCTTCACACTCGTCTAGATCACATGAACACAAAAACTAAGTTTTTCTACCACACCCTTATTACTAGTTTCTTACCTTCTTTCTTAATTAAGAAATGAGTAGAAATTAAGAGAAATATTTATTTAAACTTTAAAACCCTATCATTCTATTTACTGTATAAAAATAATACAAAATCATAGAGTAAATTTCACGGACAAACCCTACCTCTTAACTATATAAGTAGTCTACCTCCTTGTCTACAACTCAAAGTTTCTCTCTTTATTTTTCTTCTTTTATATGTCTACCACAACTAACCTCAAATTCAAAATTCCAACCCATTTATTGTTTTCATAGTCTTTTGCATGTATTTGAAAACCCATAAAATTATGGTGACCCATTCTCCATATCTTCCAGAAATAATCTCCATTAAATTTATAAATTTATGACATGATCTCCATGTTTCCCAGATTGATTTATAAACTAACAAACTCCTATATTTCTTCCAACTCATTGTTAAACCCTCGCCATGCCAAGCATGGTTTGAATGACCAAGACAACAAAACCAAATGATGGTTTTAGAGATTAGGGTTAACATCATAAGAATTCAATAAACATAATAATTATGTATTGAAAATAATTTGAATGCCTATCTTTATCATTAAAACATTAAGCTAAATGTTAATCAAAACATTCAAATAATCCATGCCACATACCTAGGTAATTCCTTAGGTATTTAAAACTTAAGTCCCCCTAAGTACCCCTTAGGTCTAGGTTAGGCATAGATTAATAAAATCATTTTTTTGTAAGTTCAAACATGTAATTTATTTCCTTGTTAATATGTTCATTTTCTAACAATACTTTTGTTGAATGTTGTATGTATATGTCTGTAAGGTTATGTAGTCAACTATTTAAAGTATATTCATTCAAAGACAAATATAAACTAAAAGATTTTATAATATTATAAATAATATAATCATAGAAAACAATCACAACTATAGATAAGATTTAATAATATCTAATAATGATCTAAATCATATCAACACATCTAAGCATAAATTAATCAAACACACTGAAACTTAAATCTACCATGTATTCTATTATGCTAAGTGGTGTGTGCTAAGTTTGTTATCAATTCTTAAAAAATATAACATCTCCAACTATATCATCCTACTTGATGATACTCTCCCTCCATATCTAACTAGATAGTAGAATTTATCCTACATCTACCTTATAAATACAAATGGTATCTAGACCATAACCAAGATAATCAATATAAATTCCACTAAATCAAGAAATGAATCACAAAATAATCATTAAATATATGTCCATACATCAACATAATGAAAATATTTTGTTATAATAGTAATTAAATAATATTAATACCATAATATCTATTTAATAAGTAAATCATGTTTAGTGAGGAAATCAAGATGTAACATCATTCTCCCTAATATTAGTTATTGTTCTGATGACACTTATTTCAAACCAAAGTTTTGAAATCAAATAACATATAATAGTAAATCAATAATAACAGTAATTATATAACAAATAAATATGAAAACAACCTCTAGAACTCATCATTGCCCTCCCAAGTGGTACTATCCTTAGAATATTAGTCTCACTAGACCTTATATTGTGACGCTTCTTTGTTATGTAACTTAAGTTTGTGAGTGTCAATTATTATGAATGGTTCTACTATGACCACCCTAGGATCTAAAATATGTAAAACATTCCAATCCAATACATGATAAGGATCAAGTACATAATTTTTAAGATAGGACACATGAAAATCATTATGCAAGAGAGTTATAGTTGGTGGCAAGGTAAGCCTATACACAATATTATTGATCACTTCCAAGACCCCAAAGAGTCCCACATATCTTGATGAAAGCTTCATTGATTTATCAAATTTAATCGATCTCTTATAAATCTTAACTCTCAAAAATACTTTATCACCCATAGAAAACTATCTTGTTATCCTTTTAAGATCAACATAACTTTTCTACCTATTGTTGGATTTATCTAACCTTGGTCTAATTAACTTCACCTTCTCCTCCATTTATAAAGTATTTCAAGACCAAAGACCACCATATACTCTAGCTTGTCCCAATTGATTGGTGTTTGACACCTCCATCCATACAATGCTTCAAATGGATCCATATTTAAATTTGATTGATATGAGTTATTATAAGCAAAATCTATCAATGGAATATACTTTTTCCACTTGTATTATTGATTTATGTAATGCATTCAAAGATATCTTCTAGAAATTAGTTTACCCTCTCTATCAATACATCTATTTATGGATGATATGCAATAATAAAATCCAAGTGTATGCCCAAATCTGAATTTAAATTCAAATAAGACATAGATGTCATCCTTAGATCTTGATCTAAAATGATATTTTCTAGAAACTCATGTAACCAGCACACCTCTTTCACAAATCTCTTCTTAAGCATTGGTACATCATCAATCAAATTACCTGGTATGAAGTGAGCTACCTTGGTTAGTTTGTCAACTACCACCAAGATCATGTCATGTTGGTTCCATGATAATAATAAACCTTAAACAAAGGCATACTAATTACCTACCACTTCCATTATGGTATATCATGAGGATACAACAATCTTGATGGATGCGCATGTTCATTTTTTACACACTGACACTCCAAGAAATGAAACACAAAATCCATTACATCCCTTTTGATTCTTTTCCAAAAATAAATAATTTTTATCTCAACCATGAGATTATTCACTCCTGAATGACTTTAATAAGGGGCATTGTGCAATTACTTTAGCCCTATGTTCCTCAAACTATCTATATCAAGTACAAATATTATGCCATTATACCTTAAGATGCCATGATTACCCAACTTTAATCCTTTAAACTTAGGATTCTAAGCATCCTCTTACAAAGCTTTCCTAACTTGCTCATAAAATTCATATCCAAGGGAGAATTTAACAACTTGATTAAAAAAGGTACTCTAGATAGTAGCTAATGTTTCTATATACCTTTTACAACTTAAGGCATCAGAAACTTTGTTTTCCTTTCCCTTGATGTATTTAATATTAAAATCATAATAAGATAGAAATTCTAACCAACATCTTTATTGGTAATTTAGGTTCAGTTGGGTGAAGATATATTTGAGTCCTAAGTTGTCAGTCTTGAACTTAAATAGTTTTCCCAATAGATAATGCCTCTAAACTTATAAAGCATGCATAATTACCACAAGTTAAAGATCATGGAGCATAATTTACCTCATATGATATAATTTTCCTACACTCATATGCTACAATAGAACCATCTTGCATAAGAACTCTTCCAAGATTGTCCCTAGATGCATCAGTGATTATTGAGAATTGACCATTATGATTGGTAACTCTTAGCATAGGTGTTGATGTATGCCTTATTTTTAACTCTTGAAAATATTTCTCACACTTGTCCAACCAGATAAAACTCTAATTTTTCCACTAAAGAGAGGTAATTGGGTTAGTTATTTTCAAAAAAAATAGAACAAATTTCTTGTAATACCTAGATAGACCCATAAAACTTCTCACTTCATACACATTTTTGGGTGTTGGCCATTCCATAATGGATATTATCTATGTTGAATCAATTTAAATTCTATATAAAAATATAATATGTCCCAAATATTACACTCTCTTCTAGAAAAATTCATATTTGAATAACTTACCATAAGATTTTTGCTTCTTCAAATGTTGCAACACCAACTCTAGATGGTTTAGATGTTCTTCCCCATTCTTAGAATAAATGAGGATATCATCCACAAAAACTAAAACAAAGTGATCCATATAGTCCCTAAACACATTATTCATGAGATTCATGAATGTTTCTATAGCATTTGTCAACTTGAAAGGCAATATTATAAACTCGTAATGCCCATATCAAGTTTGAAATGTTATTTTAGGAATATCTTCTTGAATCCTCAACTAATGACATCTCACTTGGAGATATATCTTCAAGAAAACTATTTCCTATGCATTTGATAAAAGAGATCATCAAGGTGAGGAAATGGATACTTATTCTTGATTATCACTTTATTTAATATCCTATAATAAATACATAGATGAAAATTACCATCCTTCTTCTTGATGAACATGACTGGTGCACCCCATGGTGACACACTTGGTTGAATCAACCCTTTAGATAAAAAATCATGTATTTGAGCCTTTAACTCAACAAACCTTATAGTAATCATCATGTATGGTGCCTTGTATTGTGGTTTTGAACCAAGTATTACATTGATTAAGAAATTGATCTCACGCTTGGGTGGTAATCTTGGTAATTCATCAGAAAACACATCCTAAAAATTCCTAAGGAAAGGGTAATTTTTAATAAATGACTCCTTTTTTTCTTCCATATCATTTATTTTAACAATAAATTTCTAACATCCCTTCCTTTGATCCTTTTAAAACTAAATTTTAAAAAATTGAATAAGTTTTAACTCCCTTTTCTCATCCTAAATCTGAGTCTAATTTCCAAAATCATTCTAACATTCTACCTTCTTTAGATAGTAATCTACCTTTGATTTATGCTTGTCAATCCAATTCACCCTTAAGATTATATCATATGACCCTAGTAGATTTGCATAAATATCTAATATATTAGTGAATTCAAGCAATTCAATCTTATATTCTACTAAACACCTATCAACTTTAACCTTGGCATCGTTCCCATATTGCATTGACCATGCATTTTCCATTGAACCAAATTTCTTAGAGATAACTTAAAAATCATATGTGGAGAAATAAAACACTATGTAGCTCTAGTATCTATCAAAATGGAAATAGGTTGACCAAAAAGATTATCTAGAATCTCAATAGAATAATCTTGATAATCATCTTGATGATTGTTAATAGTTGCATGGATTCTTTACTATAAGTTCCATTATTATGTAGTACCCTTAGATTTTCCTTTAGACTTTCCCTGAGTACATTCCTTGTAAAATTTAGCAATACCATAGATGAATCATCTAATAGGTGATCCTTTCCTTTTTGATTGTTGGTTCGACTTGAACCTAGATTTGAAACCATCATTCATTTTCTTACCACTTGAGAAGTTACAAAACTTAGCATTCTGGTTCTTGAACTAATTCTTGAGATTCAAATTCCCCTTCCAATTCTTCTTATTAAGAGTCTATTTGGAACCTTCAAACTTATTCTTAAACTTCTCTCTAACCTAAGCAAGATATTTTAGCTTAGACTCCTACTTAACTACCTTTTCAAAAACTTGATCCATAGTAGATAGCCAATGCACATTTACCTCACATATAATTTGTGGTTTTAATCCCAAAATGAACTTTTAAATTCAAATCCTTTCATCTACCTGGTATTGAGGAACATATTTTAAGAACTTAGTGAATTTTTTCTAGTACTCATTCATCAAAATATCTCCCTAATTTAGATTTTGAAAATCTATCAACTTTTGATCAAAATACAACTGGGGAAACCATCATGATCTTAAAAAAAACCATGAATTATTCCAAAGTGGTGGTGGTTGAGTCAAGGTTCATCTTGATCTTCTTATTTTCCCACCACATTATTGCTTCTCTAGAAAACTGATATGTTCCCCAAACTCCTTTAGAAACTTTTGATTAGTTTCATATCTCAAAGCACTTTTCCATTTCCATCAACCAAGATTCAGTACCTTATTCATATCACATGCAAGTTCTATAACTACACAAGCCCTCACATCTTATGGTACCTCATCATGCCTATGATCTTGTTGAGCCTCTTGCTGAGCTTCTTATTGAATGGGGTGTTTTTTAGAATCTTCTTAACTAACTTACTCGACATGTCCATGCACTTCTTTCTCCAAGGCCATGATTTGGTCCCTAGTTTTGTGTATGGTAGTGATAAAATGATCCAACTTTGTAGCTTGCTCTATAGTAAATTGGTCTGGATCTATTATAAGGTTAGTGTTTGAAGTATCCTCACCTCTAGGTCTATCATGCACCATTATCTTTTTCGATTAATATGAGAATACAAATACATTAGTAGACTCATTAAGTCCTAGATTTTGATCATTAACTTTGATACCATAAGATTAGAGCCCCAGTGGGTTTAACTCAAATAACAGTAATTTTTTTTAACTTTACTTTAATAACCAAATCAGATTATTCCCAGAAGATTAGTTAATATGATCTTTAAATAAATGCATATTTCATAATAAATATGTTATTATTCATTTATATAATTATCAGATTAACAAAGTTAAAATAATTATAAATATATTTCATCACAAATGTATAACTACTAATTAATAACAACTCAACCAACTGCTAAAAGTTAATACAATAGTATTATATAATTAAGAGAATCCAAACTATTATTTATCAATTAAAATGATACAATGTTTGTACATTAGAGTGTATATAATATAGATAAGGTTCCATGGAACCAACAATTTTCCCTAAACTATTTATATGTAAATAAACTAAAATCATGAGTAAGAGTCTCTATTGGCTGACTTCTGGAGGAGAGGGTGATTATCATCATAGTGATTTTCTACACCAACCATGAACCATAAATCCTCATACAATGTCCAAATAGGGAATGGCCCTCTCTTCATGGATGAATAAAAGATAAAAATGTATGTATTAATAATTCAACTAGAACTAATGTGTTGTAAGAGTCTAACTACATGTAGCATATCATAAAAAATTCTATTTATAACATGATGTCTTGCATACATACATATAATCAAATAGGTGAACTGATAATTTTTAACTATAAAAATTACTATGAACAAAGTTTTCATATAATTTAATGATCCATTAAATAAATCATAATTACACACACACACACACACACACACACACACACACACACACACACACACACACACACACACACACACACACACACACACACACACACACACACACACACACACACACACACAATTATGTTTTATATAATCTAAGTATTAAAGACTTTAATTATATGTATGAGAATCCATCTCATGATAATAAACATTAGTGACATCAATACTAGATTTTCAAATAATCCATATACAAGAATTCCATGGATTTCTCATATAGATTTGTATTTAATACCACATTAATTAAATAAAATAAATATAAAAATAATCTCATGTTATATAATAGGAAATTATTATCACAAATATATTTCCTAAGTTCAAATACCACTAATGCCCATTTTCCATTAAGGCAATATTGTATATGTAATTATTTTCTAACAATAATCATAAAATCTAAGAAATTATCAATTCCTAATAAACATCCCATGTTCACAAACATTATATTTCATCAATTTCCTCATAATTTATAATTGAATAACATATTATAAATTTAATGATTTAAATCCCAATTTGCATATGAAAAATCTATTCATAATTAACAAACATCTATTCTCATATCAATTGTTCACGTAAAATGTATATAAAATATGCCCATTTATATTTATATACATTCATAACCCATATCCATTAATTTCCAAATGGCATAACATATACATATAAATGGTCATACATACATACATACATGTATGTATGTATATAAATCTGTGTGTGCATGTATTCTCATGAACTATTCATAAAGAATATTTCTTTATCTTTATGTATAATTCATAATCACATATATACATATGTATATATGTTCATATTTCAATCATCCTATTGAAACAAAATATAAATTACCATAACTCACACAACATTCAATACCCGCATTAAATATATTAAACATAAACATATAATAAATATTATGTTACATACCATATGCTACATTTAACATAATGAAGTCATTATACAAATTTTAAACCCCCAAATTAAACCCCTATGACCCCATAAAAATTAACCTCAAACATTTTTTCAATCTTAAAACTAAGTTTGAACTATATAATTATTAAACCTTCAAAACCTCATTATAAAATCTAAATATCAAATCTATTCGAAGACCCAAAATAAATAATAATCCAATTTAATAAAAAGATCATGTTCACATAGATGGTTTGTAATTTAATTATTCCCAGTAGACACTAAAACCAATACATAGTCATCACATATTAATATATGCATAAATAACTAAACTCATTTGCATAGTCGATAAATAACCAAAGTCCCACATTTGACTTCAAGACATTCATACATACGTGGATCATATATACTTACATACAATCCAAATGTAGAAATAGTATATTTAAAATTAACAATAATTTGAATACATAGTTAATCTGGATAATATTACTCAACCATCCATGTATATTATACCAAAACTAATTCACAATCGACCCCAAAATAAAATATATGTATCTGACTTTCAAAGGATACATACAGATGTCACAAAATCCTCTTAATATATTCAATTTACGTAAATTTATAATCATAATCAACTACAAACTTATATACATAAAATAAACTTAGAATAACATGTTTACAAATGACTACAATTTATATACAAAGTCAAATATCTAACATGAATTTATCATGTAACAACTCTCGATTGCTTATATTGACTCAAAATAATTAATGAATACAAACCCATGCATATATATTTAATAAATCCAATGCCAAAAAAATCTAAAACATAAATTATTACAATCAATATTACTAACTCAGTGTCAACATGTAATAAATTCAAACACAATTAATCACAAAACCATATATACACAATTCACCTAAAACTTATTTAAACTCAGTTGACATACACAACCCTATAAGCACAATCAACTCACTATAATTCATTGTAAAAAATAAATATAAAGTTCATTGTTTGAATATATGAAACCCTGTGTTGAACCCTAACCAAAATGTCTCAACTATTTCAAAAACATTTGACCATTTAAACAAAATAACACATTGAGTCTTAAAAATACAACACATAGTCATACCAATATCCATGTGAAATAACACTCAATCAAAAAATTAATCAATCCCTGGTATACTATTTAAAATTAAAAACCCTATCATTCTATTTACTATATAAAAATAATACATAATCATAGAGTAAATTTCAAGGATAAACCCTACCTCTTAACTATCAAAGTAGTCTGCCTCCTTGTCTACAACTCAAAGTTCCTCTCTTTCCTTTTCTTCTTTTCTTTTTTTGCCATGGATAACCTAAAATCCAAAACTCCAACCCATTTTATTGTTTTTATAGTCCTATGCATGCATTTGAAAACCCTTAAAATCATGGTGACCCATTCTCCATAGCTACAAGAAAGACTCACCATCAAGCTAAAAATTTATGGCATGCTCTCCATGTTTCCCAACTCGAATGCAAAACTAACAGACTCCTCTATTTCCTTCAACTCATAATCAAACCTTCATCATGCCAAGCATGGTTAGAATAACCAAGTCAATAAAACCAAATGATGGTTCTAGAGATTAGGATTAATGTCATAAAAAATCAATAAACATAATAATTATGTATATAAAATAATGAGAATGCCCATTATTATCATTCAAACATTATACTAAACATTAATCAAAGCATTTAAATAATCAATGCCACATACATAGGTAATCCCTTAGGTATTTAAAACTTAAGTCCCCTTTAGTACCCCTTAGGTCTAGGTTAGGCATAGATTAATAAAATCATTTTGCTATATGTTCAAACATGTAATTTATTTCCTTGTCACTATATTAATGTTCTAACAATACTTTTTTTGAATGTTGCAGGTGCCCATCTATAAGGTTATGCATGCAAACATTCAAAGTGTAGTGATTCAAATACTTATACATTGAAACATTACGTAATGTTAGTAGCACTATAATCATAGAAAATAATCACACCTCTAGATGAGATTGAATAATATCTAACATTTATCTAAACCATATCAACACATACAAGCAAAAATTAATCAAACATGATGAAACTTAAATCAGCCATAAATTATATTATGCTAAGTGGTGTGTGGTATGTTCATTGTCAATTCTCAACACCTCTGACATATCCATCTATAACATCCTCCCTGATGATACTCTCCCTCCATATCTGACTGGAAAGTAGAATTTATTTTTCATCCACCTCACAAATACAAATGGTAGTTAACACGTAACCAAGATAATAAATATAAATGCTACTAAATCACATTAGTATTGAATAAGCATAATCCACATGTATATTAAAACTCATGTATAGATAACAAAATAAAGTAATGAGTCATAAAATAATCATTAAATATTTATCCATGCATCAACATAAGGAAAAATAGTTTACTACAATATTAATTAAACAACATTAATCCCATAATATTTGTTTAATAAGCAAATCATGTTTAGTGAGGAAATCAAGATGTAACAAGTTGGTACTAGCAAGGTATTTGCAAATTCTATGATCAGACTCTACTTTACTGTTAGCATCATTGACACTAGTTATTGGCATTGTAACATGATTAAGATATGTGGAGTCACCCCTAGGTAGTTTAAATCCAATACCATAAGTTCCTTTGTATCTGGTCATAAAAATGGGCTCAAGAGTACCCTATTGATTTAGTTTGAGGACTCTACCTTCATATGCTTGGTTCTCCATGATCCTATTATGGATGAGATACTTTAAACTATAGTATAAATCAGCCAATTTGTCATTATAAAACCTTGATTCATCATTGGAAATTGGGTCCTCTTCTTGGGCTAGTGACAGGTGTGAAGATAACAAGTGTTAAGATATGAAGCTTTTATTTTCCCTTCTATTTCCATTCTATGCAATCTAGATTATCTTTAGGCCTTACATAGGTCTTGGAATTTTGTGGAAGCTTGGAAATATGTAATGTGTCATGGGTAAAATACTCTCCCAGACCATTTTTTGATATGGTAAAATGATTAGACATTTCAATAAGATGCGTATGTGGATATGAGGTAAAGCTATTAGGGTCTATACAATTGGCCTCTAGTACTGTGACAAGTATCTATTTAGCTTTATCCTTTTTGGGTACTAATTTTAAGCCAAAATAGTAGTTGTAAATTTCATATTTAGCCTCCAAATGCTTTCAGTGTTTATATAGTCCATGGATTTTTACCTTCATCCTTGAGTGAGGAAACTTTATACACTTATGCAATATCAAAGGAATTTCACAAATTTAATGTATCCATGGTCTACCCAAAATCAAATTATATGATCAGTCTAAATCTATCACATGGAAAAGTGTGTCATGGGTCAAAGGCCCAAAAATCACTATCAAAATGATGGTTCCATGTGATTCCCTCTATTCATTATCATAGGCCTTGATAGTAATAGTCTCTAACTAAAGGTTAGCTACTATATATCCCAAATTATTGATTAACTTCAGAGACACAATATTCAGGCCTGATCCATTGTCTATGAGGACATGTTTGACTTTGTGACACATGATGATAACTTCAATGTATAATAGGTTGTTGTGAAGAGTGCCAAAGAATCACATATCACTTTGGTTGAAGGTCAATTTTTGGCCTAGGGATAGGTGTCTAGCCAAAATTTAAAATTTGTCTTAGGTTCTATCATTTGGAACTTGGGATTGGCTTAGGATTTATGTAAGGATATTTTTTGGATGGTAGATGTACATAAAAAATCCAAAATGGATATTTATGTGGGCATATTTTGGAGTTGCTCCACAATGTCATATATCTTTTCCTAAATAGTGGTGATTGGCTTATTCTTAGCTGGTATAATAAGTTGGATTAGTTTAGTTTTAGGGAGTTGTGGGCCTAGGATGGTAATCTTATGTTGTTGAGTTGTGATTTTATAATATGGATTGGATACAAGACCATTGTAACTATAAAATGATGGAGATGGGCTAGAGAGGATAATTTTAGATTTTTTGGTATATTTGGTTATGGTCATGGGGTAATGAATATTTATTAGCATAAGGTCCTACAATGGTATTCCTTGGTTGTTATTGCACCTGGATGTGGTCACAAGTCAAGGAAGGATTACCGAAATAGGTAGGTTGATTGGAAGTGTTAGCTAATAATTCTAGCATGTTGGTATCTAGTCTAGGATTTATGGTAATGGTAGATACATGCCCACCCACAATATGACCTACAAATTTATTGTAGTCATGTGAAACTATGTGGTAATTCTATTGTTTGTTGGGGTCATTTTGGTCTTAATTCCTTCCATTTAGTTATTGACATTATTGTTGTAGTTTTTGACACTATTTTTGTTGCTATGGCTATTACTGATATTATTGTTACTATTGTGGTTATTATGTTAATCATTATTATTGTTGATTGCCATTGTTATGATGTGGAAAAGGATTTTGTTAGATACCCAAGTTTTGATTGGAAGTAAACACATTATTATCCAATTGGATTACCCTATTTTATAACATATTCTCAATAATGTGCTTCAACTACACACAACAACATATAGAATGTCCATGAACATGATGGTATTCACACAACTCATATTCTCTATACCAATATAGATATGGTATAGCTTCAGGCTAGTGTTTTGGAATCAACTAACTAATCATATTGGCCATGGATAGCTTATGAAACACTTCTTTAATGGGCTCACCAAGGTTTCTAAAGACTCAAATAATGGGCCTTCTTCTTGGAGGAGGGGTTTCAAAAGGTGGTGACTATAGTATTTGAGGAATTATTCTAGGTTGATTCATAGGCTATATTTGTTGTCTAAGTTGTTGATGCAGAATAAGCTAAAATTTTGGTATAGACTGAGAAGATAGTGTTTTCACCATTTGGACATAACATGACTTAGTTACTCCATTACTAAAAATGTTCTTATTGTATTTTTATGGTTTGGTTTTTTCTTAGTTGTTAGCTTGAGCTGGTGTAGATGCCTACACTTAGACTAGGCTAGGGTTTTGACTTGGGCCTACATTTTGGTTTTGCCTATGATTATGGTTTGAGGAGGTTAACTAAATAATCCCTTTATTGATTAGGGCCTTTTAAATTTTTAAGTATTTGTCAATAATCTCCTTGAATGTGTGCACACACTAAAGCTCTAAGTGGTGACATATTTTATTATATAAATTTTTGGTAAACATAGCTACCAATTATTTATCTTGTAAGTTATGGGTGAAGTAACTAGCAAGTGTTCTCTGTATCTGTAATTACCTCACAAAGCTCTCACCAACTTTTTTCTTGGCCTAACTCAAATCTATTACTGAAATCTTATGCTTGATATTCTAGGAGAAATGTTGCATAAATTTATCTAATAAATCATCACATTTAGATACTAAATTTTTTGACAACTTGAGAAACCATTCCAAAGCCTATCCAGGTAGATTCCAAGGAAACAAAATTAGGTAGATGCCATTATAGGCTAGTAGTTGGCAAGTGAAAAAGAATTTTGTTAGATGCACCTTAGGGTTTCCTTTACCCTTGTGCTTGTCATATTTTGGTGGTTCATAACCTAGAGTAAAGGTATCTAATGATACTCCATATTAAATGGGTATGAACACACATCATTTAATTTTAATTTTTTGGTTTATTTTCCTATTTATATGGCTACAATTACATCATTTATTTCAGTTTTTGGGCTAATAAACTTGATGGCACATTTGGGTGTAGTTGTGGTCGGGTCGTTAAATGCGGATTACCTTGACTAGGGTATGATGGAGGTAGGGAATGTTTTGGAATGTTGGTTTGATGGGTGAATTGACTAGGAATATGCATATGTGGATTGGGATGTAGCTGTTGATATTGCATACATTCTTGGTAAGTATTTTAGTTTATATTTGGTATATGACCTTGATTTTGAGTTAATTAGGGTTGTGCTAGAAGGATATGGCTTTATGGAATATATTGTGCCTGTTGAGGTTGAGTCAGGACTTGTTGTCGACTAGTTGAACTTGTCCAAATAAAGGGAATTTTCTATTAACCAAATCCTTGTATTTGAAACTATGTAGCTTGTTGAGTGAAAGATAATGGTTGCCTAATAGGTACTTGTTAGACATTGGCACCTCTTTATTGAATAAACATCTATAGTAAACTAGATGTTTGTTGGGTACTTGGAATTTTTCATTGACCAATATGAATACATTTTTTATTAGATAAAAAATTTAATTGTAAAGGTACATTAGTCTGTGAATGTTGAGGTACATTTTTCAATACCTATTGAGGTGGAACATTTGTTGTCCTCTATTGAGGTGGCATAGTGTTTTTCCTTTGTTACAATGGTAAATTAGTTTATGCCTATTATCATGGAATATTATTCATCACTTGTTGAGGTGGGATAACATTCTTCACTTGTTAAGGTAAAACATTGGTTGGCCCCTGATTACCTATCCCATATTGTTACATGGTTAAAGAAGTAACTAGTTGAAGAGTGAAAGTAACCTATTGTGGTTAGGAATTAGGCATTCCTACCCCTGGCTATTTCAAACCACTCATAGTATTGAATAGAGGAACTTGTTATTGTGGATTATTTGTTGGTGCATTTAACTCACCTTGGCCTAGATTGGAAGACACTTTTGTGTTATCCACTATATTTGGCATATTGTTTTGAGTAAAGGCCATAGTCACTTATTTAATTAATGGGATATTGAACATGTCACCTATTTAAGTAATTTGGTCAAATGGGTCTACACCTATATTGGATTGACTTATTAAATCAATTAGTACTCCTTTTAAAGGAGTTAGTTTTATAAGTGGAGCATTTGATATGGCCATGGCATTAAAATTAAGTACTAGATTAAGGTAGGTTTAATATGCTTATTGCATTTATGTAAATTGGTCCCTCATGGGGCTCTTTCCATTTGAAATCATGTTCAAATCTTGGTATGCAATCATTATGAGTGCTTGAGGATAACTAGTAGAGGCATGTTTGATATTTCAATTATAAGGTACATTTCTTGACACCTTAATTAGACTAGGTAGGTTTTCATGGGGTGAGTCTTCTAGAAACTTGTCAAACAAGTATGAAGTGATGATCAAACAAGTATGGGTCATAATTAGATGGCATGATAATGTATTATGGTTGTTATTAAACTTATTTAATGATAAATGGCACATTATAAAGGTATTGGGATACTTGTTCTTGCTCTTACTCTAAATAGGAAGGTGTATTAACCAAGTAATGTGTTAATGTATCTTAGCTTTGTTCCATATATTAAGTAGTGTAGGGAGGATAGGGATCCATCTCACAAACTACATCATCACCATATGGGTCTTGAACAAAGGTATCATTTGTGACCATGTTATCGTAATCTAGATTATACATGGTTCCATTGCATGTGTAGTGAGGCATATCCAAATACATGATTAATGTCTCATGAAGAAGAGGTTTAGAGTTCTCATAACTCTTAAACCAAGGTGTAAATGTAAAATGGTCTAAATGTTTCCTAGGAATGGAGCTATTCTCCAAGGTTTTCAATGATAAACTTGGTCTAAAATGTCTTCAAAGTCTACTGTCTAATGTCTTGCATAAAAATGGTTAAGAAAATGGTAAGTTTAATCCTAATTTTGGAAAAAATTTCAAAACAACTCTAGTCTAGGTCTAAAAATAGAAATGTTGTTGGGTATTTTGGAACAAGGTGCAAAGCTAGACTTTGAAACAAACTAGGCCTAAAAACTAAAAGGTAAATGCTAGGTATTTGAAACAAGGAACAAAGCTAGACTTGAAACAAACTTCATCAAAGTAAAAATGGTAAGACAATTAATCTAAAAATAGAATAAATTGAAACACTTGGACTCAAACTAGGCACATAGATTCAAACATAAACTTGACCATTGGTAAAAGACATTGGACCTTAAGAACATGCCTAAACCTAATTGGGAAATTCAATCTCAAGAAAGAAAAAATAATAATTATGAGTAAATAATTCAATCCCAAATGATAAGTAATACTCAAATGTAAACTAATCATGCTTAAGGTTGTATTTGAAAAGAGATTTTTGATCTTAATTCTAAGTAAAAAAATAAATATGAGGCACAAAAAAAGGAGACCACTTCATAAATATAGGCAAAACTATTTTCAAAGCACGTAAGGAATTAGTCCAAGTTGCACAATTCACAAGTAAGAGGTAAACATCTAAGCCAAAATTAAGTGAGGCATAGGTATAAACCACTCAAATTTTTAATCTAAAAATCACAAGGAAATTTTTGAAATTGTTTTAGAATACTTGGGTTCTCAAATAGATAACAATATAGACCAAAATTAATGGCATAATGATACCAATTATAGACTAGAAGGCATATATGGTTTAGAGGTCAGCTTGACACAAGGTAAAGTTTTGAAACAATATGAGTAACATAACAATGTTATCACATTAAAAAGGTATGATAATGATTTTTGTTTCAAAATTCAAGTTAAAATATTGGGATGAAATTAGAAGCATAATGACACCCTTTTCAAACAAGTGACACACACAAACATTTTTAAAAAAAGTTTAAGGTAAATTTTGGTATCAAATGGGTAAAATAACACCTCTTTAGGTTAAAAGGGGTGTAAAAACATGTTATTTACTCATGACTTATTTTTATGTGTTTATAAAAAAAAAATTAGACTCAAAATAATGTAAGTAAAAGAAATAGACACAAAACACCTAAGTGTATCATCCTATCCCTAAAAATTGACAAGGTTGCTTCATATTGTCAAATTTCATCTATATTATCCTTCTTGAGAGGAAATAATTTGTTAATCTAATAATTTTATATGCACATTAAAATTAATGTTTTTTAGTCCCCTTATTATCTTAATAATTCATACAGTAACATGGAACTTTGAGCTACTCACCTTTCATTGGCAATATTTCCACATCAAGTGGGGTTTGTCTAAAAACTATAAGTTTCACATGTTCTAGATTGTCCCAAGTGTGGTTAACACTAGATATGTAGTCATGTAATTTGGATCCAAGATAATTATCTTGTTTTAAAAAATTCTTATCCATTTTACAACCACTATATATTTTAGATTGCTTAGTGTAGTGATATGTTTAAATTAGGCCATTGTTTTGAGGCAAATATCACTAACAGAGTTAGTTTAACTACTCAAACTAACATCCCAATGAGTCACATTCAATTTATATACTCTACCATGGAGTGGGTTTAGAATGATGTTGAAATATGAAATTTTTGGTAAAAAATCACTTAAATAACTCATAGGGAGGTGATAAAATCCTACCCACAAACCAAATGCATAAAATAAATAAATAAAATTAGGACTTTAAGGGTCATTTTTTGAATCACCCAAGTTATTCTAACTTTGGAAGACCATAGAAGACTTTCCTTATAGGCTTAAACTAAGAGACAAGGAAATGAATGAAGCGTTTTTGATCACCCAAGTTTCCTAAAGGGGATAGGGGGAGAGCATACATGCAAAGTCTAGTTTGCAAGTGTTGGGAGAATATATCAGATAGTAAAGTTATATAGTATATTTATCTATATTTATGTGTTATGTACTTAATTTTTTAGATATATGTCTATTTTTTCCTATCTTCACAACTTGTAACAGGTTAAAATATGAATAAACTCCACATTTGGTATAAAGTATGAGAAGATTATGAATAGTCATAGACTAAAAATGTCTATATATATTTGTGTTTGTAAGAAGAAGAGAGTTACACCTTTGAAGAGATAAATAGAGACTATTGTAATTATAGTTACCTCTTATGTTTCTTAATTTTTTCCTTGCATGCATTATCATGTCTAATGTTTTTCTTATTTTCTATCAAATTTAATCTAAATACTCTGTAAGTGTTAATTAATCACTAGTTATTCCTACTTCATATTTAACACACAATAATTCATCTTCACTATGCTTCTATTTTCCAACCTTGTGTATGAATACTATGTACTATCATGTGCACTAAAGTATAAACCTAGTTATCCTCATCCTTAGCATGTTATGATGCTTTAGGAACCTTTTATGGTGAGTGTAGAAACACTCCTTCTAGAGGAAACAATGTTGATATGGTTACTGGGGTAGAGAAACATTGAGACATACTTATACCAAAAAGTGTGTAATTTTCTAGAAGAAGAATCCAAATAGACTAGTCTTACCACATAATAAATCATTTAAGGGCTTATCTATGGAGAGATTTATGAAATATTTTACTATGAGTTCCTTAATTTCTAGATAATTAGTTAGCATGGTTGGAATACTATTGATTTAACCCAAGAATGAAATAAATGATCATTTATATATAAGAAAAGATAGACCAATTGTAGAAAATAAAAATTGACTAGACGAGGGCAATAGATTATTGGGTTGCTACCAACATATATGTATACATCACCAAGTTTGAAATACAAGGATGCATAGCTTTCAAATCTATGTAACACTTATTTTTTAGAGGAATTAGAGAGAATTTGTTGTATCGACTACCTCTCCTTGTAAAGATGTTGGCTATGGATAAGGCCATGGTGCCTACTCTAGCCAATATTGATTAGTTGCTTTAGGCATATTGGGGTGTGTGTGACATGATAGTGAATGATGATTAGATGATTAAAAAAGGATTGAACCTAAATATAGGATGGAGACATAAGATAAGAAGAGTTTGAATAAAAGTTTGGGTTTAGAACATGAGCTACGACAATATAATAGATGGAATAAATAGAAGAATACCCAGTTATGAGTAGAGGTAAAAGTAGTAGTAAAATAGGTGATAAATGAGTAAGAATATGTGATGAGTAATATTATAGAGAATAATAATTAAGGATGAATAAAGAAGATGATGAATGATGATAGACAAAAATAAGTGATGAATAATGAGATGAAGAAGAGATGTTTAAAAAAGAAAGTGAGAATACTATATAAGTAGAGAAGTTAGATGATAGATGTAGTGCATAGCTATAAGAATGAGTATAATCAAAAGAAGGAAATGAAAAATTTAATAAAAAATTAGAACATGGTCATAGATTAATGACAAGTTCAAGCATAGTAGAAGAAGAAATCATAGGAATGAATCATTCACTAGAAGAGCATAGTCCCCATATCCCAATTTATTATATTCTAGTATAATTTTTTAGCTAGACGAATAGGAAGATAATATTTATAAATGTCCATTTTTAGAATAATCACATCGATGGGGTACCAAAATTTAAAAAAAATCAATTTGAAAGGATTTGAAGGCCATAGGGCTTGTCAAAACCAAGAAAATAAAAGAAGGAAACACAGAAAAACAAAGTACACAAGTTAACTCTCCTACTGCGATAAATCTTAGTATTACATAGGTAGGATCACCCAAAATGCAACCTCCTTTTATAACATCTACACAACAAATCCCTTTAATAATAATTTACATAATGGTTCATATAAGAGGATTTATAAATATGGTAATGTATGATGGGTTTATGAACCTTGAATAGTACCTGCTAACCTTTGAAATGAGATGGTAAGTTAAGAGCATTACTGATGAAGTTATCCAAAAGTGTGAGTTAGTAGGGGCATTATCCAAAAGAATAATTGAGTTCATATACTACAGAGACATTCAATGGAAAACTCTAAAATAGGTTAAGGAATGGCTTATCACAAAGTTAAAAATAAAGAAATGTAAAATTCAGACTATTTAGGGCTTGAAGGAGACAAGGCAAAAGTCAAGGGAATCAGTCTATGACTATGATTGTAGATTCTTTGATGTTATGAATAAGGTGAAATTTTCATTAATAGATAAAGATAAATAAGCATGGTTTTTTGAAGGACTTCACTCTAAAATTAGGTTTGCCACTATGAAAACTCAATATCCTACTAAACTAGATGCTAGAGCTACTACCCTATGAGTAGATCAGATTGAAGACTATGGGGAAGCTCCTATCATAAATTCCAATATTGAAAAAACATTACAAGATTTTATGAAGAGAATAGAGAAATATCACAAGGTGGATAAACCTAAGTTTAATTTATGGTGTATGGAGTATGGAAAATAAGGACATTATTGAGGTCAACATACCCCCATTTTTAAAAATTGGGACCCTTGAGATACTTTGAACCTTAACCCTAAAAACTCAATGTGATTAGATCATTGTTAGAATTTGAAGATCATCCACTTTGATAAATTTGGATTATTAAGTTTATGGTTTTGCTTTGGGCTTGCCTAATGTTTCTAATAATTGGTCTTCTCTTATTATAGTTACAGGTTCGTGGAGCCCTTGTTAAAAGGATCATGCTTAGAATTTACAAATTGACTCTATTAAAAGTTTTCACTAGCCTTTAGTTTGTGAAAATTTGAATATGAATTCAAGTATGAAATATCTCTTATAAAAACCCTAGATTAAAACCCTTGGTTCAAATTTGCATTTGGTGGTAATGTTTTTAATTTATTTTGGACTTAAGCCTAATTTTTATGTTAAGGCTTGGTCGTGTTTTTTAACACAACCAAAACTTAGCATAAAAATTATGCTTAGTCCCTTTTATTTTCCCATTTTGTTCTTTATATTTATAATTGAGTCCATTATTATGCTAGTAGGGTCCTTTTAGTTTCCTAGCATGGTCCCTTTTATTATTATCTATTTAGCCTAAAGTTTTAATTCTAAGGCCCTGTTCATGTTTATTAACACAAATGAGACTTTATACTTAACACTTTAGCCTAAGTTTTTGTTTTCACCCTAAGCCTTGACTTAAATATCTTACATCTTGCAAGATCTGATGGTCCATGCTTTATCACAACTTTTGATTGAATAGAGTGAAGCCAACATTTAAAAGTCAAAGACTCATGAAGCTCCATGGAGTCACCATGTGGTACTCCTACATTTAAAGTTTGGTAGCAAAGGATCTCACATATTAAATGGAACTAATGTTATATGACTACTCATGTCATGATCAGATGGCTCTTGCTTCATCATAACTTTTGATCAAATGGAGTGAATTGAATCCAAGATCCCATGAAGCCCCATGGAGCCACCACATGACACTTTTGTATTGGAACATAGGAACTTGGTGATCTTAAATTTGATGATCACATGATCATCATTTGATGTCCATGAGGCCATCATTAATGTCTACACAACCATCAATTTTAATCCCACAAAAATTAAGAACTTCACAAGCTTAAATTTTACATCCTTGTGAATGTCATTTGAACATCCACAAGGTTATCATTGACATCTATGAGGATGTCAAAATTAAGCTCATCTAACATTTTTACTTAGTCAAAAGGGACATGTTTATGTCATTTAAAGGGGTCACTTTGATTTTATGATTTAAAACTTAGCATAAAATGCTTTAACCTAATATTTTTGTGTTTATTAATATGAAATAAACTTAGGTAAATGCATTTTAACCTAAGTCCTTTATATAGCTATGCATTGATTAAATCTTATGCATCTTAAAGGATCTGATAGTCTGCACTTCATTATGCCTCTTGATCTAATGGCAAAAAATTGTTGATGACTTTTCAATAGAGCTCTGAGATCCCACAGGCTTGACATCTTTTGGATACACATTTAATATGTGATTGATAAATGCGTTAGATCTCAAAAAGCCTATGGAGGTTCTAAGTGGCACAACCATGATGCACGGTACCAAAAAAAACTAACAAGTAAGGGTCCAGATCATAATCAATGGCCCACATTAATCCTTAGATATTAATCCAATGGTGAAAAACCAAAGGGTAGTTTTCAAAAAATAATGGCTAGTACTTGGAGGAATTTATGAAAAATGCCATGAAAGGTGTCAGATAGATGCCAAATAAGTGCCATGTAAACACAAAGTGACAAAATAAAAATATCTTGTTTGATAAAAATTCAAAGGTCTAAAATCAAAGGTCAAAATCAAATTTGAGGCATGTATAATCCAAATAAGCTACCACCATTAAAGCTTCAAAGCCTTAAAACTTGGATAAAAATGCCTTATGTGAACTCAAATTGATTACAATAAATCTAAAAGAAGTTTAGTTATGATTTGATCACAAACCCAAAGACCATTTATAATCTAATTGAGAGTAATTTACAAGTGTGGAAACCATGGTATCTTGGATGCAACAATTGAGGGATGAGATAGAATTATATCTATCATCAGACAGTGAGGGAAGGGTTTTCAAAGACATAGAAATAGACATTGCTATATTAGACACTAGCAACAATAATTGGTCTGAGCTCTTCTTAACCATTAAGGAGATGTAAGCCATCACCAAGGAAAAAAAAGGATTATCATAGTCAACAAGAGGTATTATGACCTAGTTATAGTTAAAATGGATAGTTTCTATCATGTTTCTACTAAACTAGAGGTACTCCATTACATTGACATCCTATCTCCCATTTTTTTAGATTGTAGAATTGAAAATGACTGGATCATTCATGAGGGGAGATCTAAGATATTTACATACATTTCCCCACTATCCTTTGAAAATTATTACAATCTTCCAAAACCTCATGTGGACCTGCCCACCATTAAGGAATGAACTGTAAAGAATGATCTTGATACCATCCTAAGGCCATGGTTGCTCCAAGGGAACCATGTGATCCAAGACCCTACTATAAAAAATTTATTTTCCCAATTTAGAGAAGGAATTAGGTTAATTATGACCCTATTGAATAGAATATTTGGAGCCCCTTCAACCACATATGTCAATAAGAGTTGGGTATCCTATGTCTACTTCATGGTAGAAAAAGGGCTTACTCCCCCAATTGGAGATATAATCAACATCCACCTAAAGAGGAAATTTACATCTAAGACTAACAACCAATTCTTTATGATGTCATATCTATTAGATGACCTGCTAACTTCCATCAGGGTCCCTTACATCAAAAATTTGTCACCTAAGGGTAGATTCATAATCTCCCACCATTATTCAAAGCTACATATCTTCAAATATAGACACCACATACGATTAATTTATGATTGTGTCTATCCTAATTTAGTAGAATCCATCATAGGGATCCCAATACCTAAGCTAAGCTCGCTAATCAAGACGTATGTGAAACCAATGGGAGACATCTAGTTGTATCCAAATTTTACTATGATCAAAATTGAAGGGATTTTGACTCAACCTTACAAGTTGCTTATCTATGTTCCCAAAAAATTAGCAAAGCAATAAATTACATGTCAAATTCTTCATGGTGTTGATGGAGTTTTCAAAGATAAAAGGAAATGCCTCCTCCATCCCTTATTTTAATAATTCAAAGAACTATTTTTCAAGATTGGAAACATGTGGACACTATCTCCAAGCATAGATATTATTTTGGATTTCAATTAGATGATCTGAGGAATTGGAATGCTTATGATAGGTAGGCAATCATTTAAAGAGCAAACAAATTCCCAATCTAGTTTACATGCATCAACTTGGTCCTTATGATCCTCTACGCATAAGGGCCAACCATTTTGAAGAACTACTGGCTAGGTTTAAGAAATATAATGTTAGACTTGAACATAGATTGACTGTGAAGGAAAATCCACCAGGGGATATATGGAAAATGGGACTTATTCAATGTCATTTACTTCTTGGACCTTTCAAGACACCTCAAGAGTAACCAAAGATATAAATGTATCCCCAAGAACAAATTACACAAGTTCCTATCAAGGAGAAGTTAGAAGAGAGGCCTGGTGAGGGGACCTTCATCCTCAACCGTACCTCAATGACCAGCATCTCCAATGGAATAATTAGAGCCAAACAAAGTAGTGGAGGATGCCCTTAGGTTCCTTTCTAAGGAATATGGCTCTAATTAATAGGAGGTGAAAGATGAAGAATCCCAGGCTTAAGTAGAAGAACCTAAGAAAGATAAAGGAAAAGAAGTTGCCCTAGATCTTGTCATAGTGGCACCATTAAAGAAAAGAAAGGTGAATTTGGCAATTGTCCTTGTTGGAAAAAAGAATCCAAATTTGACTCTCACTCACCCTATAAGTGAAATAAAATTATTTAGTTAATAATACCCCATCCATGGACCAAGCATCCCTGACTAGTTTATCTATGGGAAAATGCAAAAAATCCGCACCTGGCACCACTCTTGGGTACTGACCCAATATATTAACATTGAAGTACATGATGATATAAAGCCATGTATAAGGGCTTTAATGAAGGAGGAAGAGAGAGATAATTTTGAGAAAAATTTATATACTTTGAGTAGTTAATACAATCAAATAATTCTAAAAGGATTGTCCAAATTTGTTTGTGTCAATTGTTATGTGGTTTTTCTCTCAATTGTTAGTCTTAAGTCTTAAATTTGAATAGTTTTTATGAATTATAAGTTTCATCTTTGATTATAATGTTTATAATTTATTCTTATGTTAGATTAGTTGAATGAGCTTGAGTTTTCTTTGTTTAATTTATTCTATATTCAAATGTGCTAATGTTATTTGAGTGTGGTAGCAAATCTTTCAAGTAAATCAAGTTCTTACTTATAATTCTTGATATCATCCTTCAAGGTTTGCTTGGTGTGTAGTGAGATATAAGATTATGTTATTTTTCACTATATACTGGTTAAATGTATACTCAATTCAAATTGGAACTTTGTCATAATGTTTAAAGCTAAGATCAGTAATCACTTATTCTCTTTCTACCTTACCCTTCTCTTTTACTTTTTTTTTAACTAGATCACTTTAGTTTAGATTGCATTGTAAATGTTCATTTAGATTAATCTATAGTTTAAGATTTGATCATAATTCACTAGTATTATCATAGATACTTACACTTTGTAAAGACTTAGTCCATGATGGCTCCCAACTATGAATTAATATAAATTTTGTGGAATAGTTAAATATTGCCCTACTATTATTTCATTACGGGTAACATAAGTTATCAAAACATGATACTCATGCTCTAAATTCCTTGAATTCTAAAATGATAAGTGTTATTTGAACACTAAGGACATCTATGGTATACATAGAGGCATCAATAAGTCCTGCTAGCACTAGAAAGAGGGCCTCTTTGTGAATTGATTGAATCTTTATTAATCTTAGTGTGTTTTGATCTAAGATTGATGTTATCTTTACACTTTTGTGTAATTATTTGCGTAGAAGTGTAAATATCATTGATCTTTATGGTCCTTGACCTATCTTTGTGATTTCTTTAGACAAAGATCAAATTTATTGGAATTTTGATCTTTAGGTTTGGTAAAGATAGCTTAAGATTTGAAAATGCATTGTATTTGAGGTTAGAATAGCTTATTTTGATTAAATATTGGTATATCTTTCATAGATATATGTTTATTTGAGCTTTGAATTATAAAGATAAACCATATTTGCATAATTGGACACATCTTTGAGCTATCTTAGTTAAAGTTTGATGTCCTTTACTATTCTTTACATAAATCTTTACAAAATGAGCTTAATGTGCAGGTTTAATCCTTGTTATTTATAAAAGTTGCCAAAATGTGCTATTCATGCTCTGAATTACCTAAATTATAAAATGAAAAGTGTTCTTTGAACACTAAGGACATCTATGGTATATTTAGAGTCATCATCAAGTCCCACTAGCACTAAAAGGAGGGCCTCTTTGTGAAATGGTTGAATCTTTATTAATCTTAGTGTGTTTTGATCTAATATTGATGTTATCTTTACACTTTTGCATAATTTTTTGCTCATAAGCATAAATATCATTAATATTTATGGTCCTTGACCTATCTTTTTGCTTCCTTTAGATAAAGATCAAATTTCTTTGAAGTTTGATGCTTAGTTTTAGTAAAGATAGATTAAGATTTGAAAATTAGTATATAGTTTAAGCTTTGATCATAATTCACTAGTATTAACATAGATACTTACACTTTGTAAATACTTGGTCCATGATGGCTCCCAACCATCAATTAATATAAATTTTGTGGAACTGTTAAACATTTCCTTCTCTCTATTTCACCATAGGTAACATAAGTTGCCAAAACATAGTACTCATGCTCTAAATTCCCTGAATTATAAAATGAGAAGTGTTATTTGAACACTAAGGACATCTATGGTACACATAGAGGCATCAACAAGTCCTACTAGTGCTATAAGGAGGGCTTCTTTGTGAATTGGTTAATATTTTTTTAATCTTAGTGTGTTTTGATCTAAGATTGATGTTATCTTTACACATTTGCATAATTCTTTGCTTAGAAGCATTAATATCATTGATCTTTGTGGTCCTTGACCTATCTTTGTGCTTCCTTTAGATAAAGATCAAAGTTCTTTAAAGTTTGATGCTTAGTTTTGGTAAAGATAGCTTAAGATTTGAAAATCCACAGTATTTGAGGTTAGAATAGCTTGTTTTGATTAAAGATTGGTATATCTTTCATAAATATAGGTTTATTTGAGCTTAGACTTATAAAGATAGACCATATTTTCATAATTAGACACATTTTTGAGCTAGCTTAGTCAAAGGTTGATGTATTTTACTATTCTTTATAAAATATTTACAAAATGAGCTTAGTGTGCAATTTTAATCCTTGTTTTTTATAAAGATTAACTTGATGCATCATATTTCAAAAAATATCTTCAATCTTCAAGCTAGAATTACCTAGGATTTTAATAAGATCACATTTAGAGATACGGGAACCTTTACTTGAGATTGAGGTCCATAGAATAACTAGATGAGATAAAGGTAGGCATAGACATTCCAAATCTTTGCCAACCTCACCAATTTAAGGTACACTTACCTTTGACCTTTTTTCAAATATGGCTTGGTTGGGAGATTATTCAATCAACATGCTAGGTGTGGTACATAATCTCCTACGTAACCTTGAAAAATACTTGCCAATATTTATTCCAACTAGTATTGTAACTACTGAAGAGCACATTAAATCTTTTAAAGCTACTTCAAGATTATTAAATGTCATACATAAAGATGTAGCATGTAGATTGTTCCCCTTTACTTTTAAAAATTTTGTATATGAATGGTTTCTCAATTTGTCTGATAATTATATTACTAGTTAGGATAGGTTCAATAATGTTTTCATAGACTAATTTGGAAAAATTGTTAGTCCATGTGTCATATACCACTAGTTCACCACCATCAAGAGGGATGAAATTAAGATCATAAAGTCCTTTAATTCCAAGTTCCATAAAATGTATATCAAGACCATAGAACCTTATAAACCTAATGAGGTTTTATCTCTAAAAATCTACAAAGATGAAGTAGATTAAATGACTTTTGTATTTCTAAAAAGATCTCTTCCACCTATAACTTCATTAGCCATGGCTTATTTTGAAATAGTGATCATCAATGATCAAATGTATCCTTAGGGTAAAATGGTCTACTCTATCCCAAATATCAATCTACATATGCCTATTCTAAACATCTTCCCCAACAACAATCAAAATATCCCAACCTTGAATCAACTCCTAAATTTGAATCAATTAGCTTTGAGTCATGTTGCTCCTAAATAGAATTTAGTATTTTTAAGTCATCCTAATACTAATTGATTCAATGCAAATGATCAAAGAGATTTAGTACCACCTAATGGTACTAACAATAATTAGGTGTACAACTTTGAAACTCTCAAGAATGAGAATGAGTCTATCCTAAAAATGGTCCAAAAATTAAGCACTGATTTCCTTCAGCTACAAAAATAATTTGGCAATATTGGAGAGAGCTATGGTAGGAAATTTTCATTCCAAAGGTTTAGTAGGCCAAATAATAGGTTTTAGAATGATAGTTTCCAAAATAATAATAATAATGAACCATCTTTTGAAAATAGGACTATGGACATTAATCTTATTGACATTGCTTTGTTTGATTATTGTAGAGTGCATTGTATAGCCAAGCATGGTGAGATTGACTACATTGACTTTTGTAAGTCTTTTGAATCTTTCTAAGAGGAATTAGACACATTTGAAGTGGTCCCTAACAAGGATAGTGGTGTAGATACTCCAAGGTCCAAGATTTTTTTATCAAACTTTCATGGTGGAGATGTTTGATTTCCCTTTTCAAGAGGACAATAAACCTAATGATGTCCCTGAGGATATCCAGCCCTTCCAAAAATTATTGAAGAAAACTTATCCTCTAAGGAATAAAGAGTAGAGGCAGCCCTTGACTACCTCAATTCCTCCAAAAAACCTTTATAACTCCTCTAGACACTTCTTCATGCAATGATCCATAACCACCCAAAGGGAATACCTCTAAGCATAATGTTGATGTTCCTAGTTCTTCTAATAAAACTGGTTATAATATTGTTGAGGAAATGAAGAAGATAAAAGATAACATCACAATGCATGAATTAACACATATCATAGAACAAATGGACCTCTTGCTAGAATCATTTTCAAAAAAATCCAACAAACCACCCAAAGCCAACAATGCTAATGTGATAGTGCACAAAGCTAAGGTAGAATGTCCTCCTTTCCTACTCACAGTCAAGATGTTTGATAAGAATTTTAAAAATTGTTTATTGGATTCTAGTGCATATACCAATATCATGCTATTAAGTATTTTAAAACAACTTGGCTTCACACCTATTAAGTCTGATAGAATTATCACTCAATTAGACAAATCTAGAGTCAAGGTGATTGGGGAATTATTAAAGGTTCATATGTCATTAGCCTCTGATCCTAGAGTATAGTAGTTTATTGATATCTAATTTATTTACATTCTTGATTTTTATGGGATATTATTAAGCAATAAATGGACCAAATCTCTAAATGGCTACATGTCCACAGATTGTTCACATTTGTGGTTGCCTTAGAAAGGAGTTTCAAACTAGATCAAGGTTGAGAGAGAGCCAAAGATGAAGCACATGATCATTGAGTACAATGTTGTGAAAGAAATGGTCAACATAATTGACTTATACTTAGGGGTTTGCACCCTAGAGACTATAAATTTATGTGATCCTAAGAGTACTCATGTTATTCTTAGGCTATAAAAGGTACATTTTGATGGTGTTAGTTATAAGGCTAGATTTAGGGTTGATATTGTCTTTATTGATCCTACTAGTAAGAAATATCATGAATCTTATAGGCTCTAATTTATTTACACCTATAACCTTACTGAATATGAGGCCTTTATTTTGGGTTTACAATTTTCTATAAAAAAATAAGGTCAAAGAACTACTAGTCTATGGTGATTTAGAACTAGTAGTCAACCAAGTGAGAAGTAAATATTAATGAAACTCTCATACCTTAAGAGGTATAAATTTAGGGTCTAGGATCTAATTGAGTATTTTTATGCCTTTAATATTGTCTCCATCCCTAGAGAGGAGAACCAAGATGTTGATGAGTTGACGTCTACTACAACCGACCTCATGCCTAACCAAGACTCCCCTAATTTTAGCATTGAGTTGGTACCTTGCCATTAAATCCTTGATAATGTGAATTAGTTTGAATTATTTAGTGATTATCAATAGATATTGTATTTCATGACTAATTTTTGAGCATTTTAGGCTTAGATTGTTGATAAAACTGATGAAAATGCACATGGGGAGGGCTAATTTGATGATAAAGTCATTCATCTAAATGACAATAAGATTCCCAAAGGAATGATTTTCTTAGAGATATTTTTTGATCAAGACAAGATATCTAAAGTTTCTAATGTTTCCAAATTAAGTGGGAAGGACTACAATGCTATTGATCTCGAACCCCAAGATCAACCCTAGCTGGTTAACATTGGAAAACCTTACACTGACATTGAGAACAAGGCCAAAGAATTGTTAACCAAGTATAAGGATGTCATAGCTTGGTCCTATGATGACTTGAAGATATTTTTTATAAGATTCATCAGCCATACTATACCCCTTATAGAAATTTGTAAACCCTTTAGGCAAAATCAAAGGCTTGTGAACCCTATCTTGGAACCAATTATCTTCAAAGAAGTTAAGAGATGACTAGATGCTAGAATTATGTCTCCCATCAAGAATTCTATTTGGGTAGCTATTTTAGTGATATTAAAGAATAAGAATGGTGAGGTTAGGCTATGCATTGATTTTATAAATTTAAACAAAGCATTTGGAAAGGACTCATCCCTCTCTTAACCAAGTGATACAGTTTATTTCAAGATTAGCCATGATGTCTTTGCTTGATGGATTTTTAGGATATAACCAGGTGTTGGTTGACAAGGAAGACAAGATGAAGACAATTTTCATAACCAAATGGGGGACTTTCACCTATAAAATAATGTATTTTGGATTAATAAATGTAGGAGCTACTTTTCAAAGGGCCATAGACCATGCCTTCCAAGGTCTGATTGGTAAGTGTATCATTATATATATGGATGATCTAACCTTTTTCCTAAAAATAGGGAAGATCATTTTATGTATTTATAGCTATAACAAGTATTTGAGAGATACAAAAGGTATAGAATCTCCCTAAACCCTAATAAAAGCATCTTTTATGTTACTAAAGGCAAATTGTTAGGTCATATCATAAATAAATATGGGATCTCTATACATCCTAAGAGAGTGGAAGATATATCTAAGATAAATCCTCCAAATAGTAGGAAAGAGCTAAAATAATTTTTTGGTAAGATAAAATTTGTAACAAATTTCATTTCTATCTTTATAGAGATTATCAAGCCATTAAATGGCATGCTAAAGAAGGATGCCAAGGTCACTTGAAATGAGGAATCTAGGAAGGCATTCAATGACATAAATGAAACAATTATTCAAGCTCTAGTACTACTAAGTCTTAACTTTTCAAAGGACTTCTATCTTTATTCTTTTGCATTAGACCATACTATGGCTGAAATTTTAACTTAGAAGGTTGATGGGTGTGATCACCCAATAGCTTTCATGAGTACTAATTTTGAAAATTCTAAGTTGAATTATTCATTGATTGATAAACAAGCATATTCATTAGTTAAGGTAGTGAAGAAATTTAGGTACTATATCCTTATAAATATGGTGTATGTTATTCTACTTGATCCTACCATAAACCTCATACTGAGATATAATGAACTTGGAGAATGTAAAGGTAAATGGATGTCAATTTTGTAATAATATGACATAGAAATAAAAATGACAAAAGTAGTAAGGTGTCAAGGCTTGATCTAAATGATTGATAATACAACCCTAAGCTAAGTATTATGCAAGTTTATCAATAAAGATTTCATGATAATGAGTGGTATGATTCCATCATTTATTCACTGATTAATGGTGCATGTCTTGTAAGGATAACAAGGGAGAAAAATAGGGCCTTAAGGCTCAAGGCAGCCCATTATCTGATCAAAGATGGGGTCTTATAAAGGAAAAACTTTGAAAATATCTACTTGAGATGTGTCTCAAAATAAGAAGCTACCTAAATCATGATCACCTTCCATAAGAAGTTTGGCAATGGGAATCCATTCGAGAAGATTACAACGCATAAGATCCTCAGAGCTAGCTACCATTAGTGAACTATTTTTAAAGATGATCACAAGCATGTGAGGGAATATCACTCCTACCAGATCTTTAGAACTAAAGATCCTAAGGTATAAATGTCTTTACAACTAGTCATGATTGATAAACCATTTTCATAATGGGGGTTAGACTTTGTCGGGGTAATCAACCCTAATTGATTAAAAGGTCACAAGTATATCATGACTGCCATAGATTATTACACAAAGTGGACTAAAGTTGTAGCCACCAAATAATGTAGGATGGAAGAAGTGATCAATTTCTTGGAGGAAAACATTTGTACCAAATTTAGTACTCTAGTCTCTTTAGTGTGTGATGATGGATCTAAATTTATATCCATGAGATGATAGAATGGGTGTATGATAATGGAATTTATCTCAAGTTTTCATCCAATCATTACCCCCAAGGAAATGGAGTGTCTGATTCTACCAATAAGAACTTAATGAAAGAAATCAAGAAGTCTATTACAGACAAGCACAAGGCTTGGCACAAACTTCTCAAGTATTCCCTATGGGAAGACAAGATAAGGATCAAGCAAACCTTAAAGGCATCACCATTTTTATTGGTGTATGACCAAGAACCCATCTTTCCTATCACTCTCAAACTACCTACATACAAATTCATGCAATAGTATATGGAAGAAAGCCAAGATCTTGAAAATTCAAGATTTTTAAACATCATCCAAATGGAAGATTCATGGGAGGAATCCTTTTCTATTTTTAGTAGACATCAGACCACAGTGAAGAAGTGGTTTGACAAAAGATCAAAGATCAAGGTGTTTAAATAAGGTAACTTAGTTCTCCTTTGGGACAAAGCATTTGAGCCTAAGGGAAAACATGGAAAGTTCACACCTTTGTGGATTGGCCCATATCAGATTGTAGACACACTGGGTTACAACATCTTTAGACTCAAAGACTTACAAGGAGTAGAGTTCACACTACCCACCAATGGGAAGTACCTCAAGCATTACTTCTTTGTTACTCCTCCTGAGGTCTTTATGGAATAACTCTATAAGATGGTTAGACTTAGTGCAGGTAGGCTAGTTAGTTTCTTTCATTTTTTCCTTCCTATCCCTTATTTATATATAAGGATGTATATATCTATTTGTTTGCTTTTATTGTCTTGTTCCTTATTTCCAATAAGTCTTTTTGGACAAACTTGAGCTCAAAGTTTATTTAGTCTTCTTGAACCTATAAAGTTTATTAATGTGGGTGTGAACTAATAACATATGCTAACCATGGTTCTAAAATGTGATTCTAATGTTTTGATTTTAAGAAACTAGTAAACACTGATGGAAGAGGCCAACTATTCTATGAGAACTTGAACATTATTTTGACCTAAGTTTGGTTTTAAGAATAATTTCACTTTTAGGATGAAATCTTAATTTATTAAGGAAAAATCATGTTTTCACTTAATAAACATCTTTGTCTGGGATAATGGTTACAACCATGGATTATTTTTTAAGGATCAAACACTTGACCAAATCCTTAAACCTGGCTACCCTAGTTCCCCACCTTGTTGAAAGCATAAAAGATATAAAAATACAAAAACAAGAATGCAATACAAAATCAAAATCTTTTAATCATAGGTGATTTTGGTAATCTCCATTGGGGATATGGACACCTAGCTGGTAGTGGAGCCAAAGGCATCCCTATCAGTTCTATAGATGTCTAGCTGGAAGCAAAGCAATGCCCAAGCCTTTTTTGAACTAGAAGCATGGTTCTTAATGAATATTTAAACATGCTTTAAGTCAGTGTTAATGATTAAATATATGAAACCTAGAAGTTATCTCTTGAATCCCATGGCAAATAGTAATTGGAATCATAACACACACACACACAACATGGTTGTCTTAATGTTTGATCCCAATTCTACAAGTGCAAGGTTTGTTTCAACCATAAAATGATCTAGATAATGGCATTGATCAGGTGGAGTGGATGACTTAGTTGTTTCACTAAACCAAAGTCTCTAAGTTCTAACACATTTTTATGTTTCCCCTAGAAGTCACCATTTATTGAGGTCAACATACCCCCATTTTTGAAAATAGGGACCCTTGAGATATTTTGAACCTTAACCCTAAAAACTCAGTGTGATTATATAATTATTAGAATTTCAAGATCATCCACTTTGATAAATTTGGATTACTAAGTTTATGGTTTTGCTTTGGGCTTTCTTAATGTTGATAATAATTGATCTTCATGTCTTATAGTTATAGGTTCATGGAGCCTTTGCTGAAGGGATCATGCTTAGAATTTATAGATTGACTCTATTCAAAGTTTTCACTAGCCTTTAGTTTGTGAAAATTTGAATCTACATTAAATTCTGAAAGCTCTCCTCCAAAAACCCTGGCTTAAAACCCTTGGTTCAAATTTGCATTTAGCAAGAATATTTTAAATTTATTTTTAACTTAATCCTAATTTTTATGATAAAGCTTGGTCATGTTTTTTAACACAACCAAACCTTAGCCTAAAAATTATGCTTAGTCCCCTTTATTTTCCCCTTCTGTTCTCTGTATTTCTAACTGAGTCCAATGTTATGCTAGTAGGGTCCTTTTATTTTCCTAGTGTGGTCCCATTTATTATTATCTATTTACCCCAAAGTTTTAATTATAAATCCCCCTTCATGTTTATTAACATGAACAAGACTTTAGACACTTTATCCTAAGTTTTTATTTTCACCCTAAGCCCTAACTTAAATATCTTGCATCTTATAGGATCTTACAACCTGTGCTTCATCATGGATTTTGATGAGATAGAGTGAAGCCAATATTGAAAATTCAAAGACTCATGAAGCTCCATAGAGTTTCCATGTGGCACTCATGCATTCAAAGTTTGGAAAAAAAAGATCTTACATATTAAATAGAACTAATGGTGTGTGGTTGCTTGGATCATGATCAAATAGATCTCACTTCATCACAAATTTTGATCGCATAGAGTGAATTAAATATAAGATCCCATGAAGCCCCATGGAGCCACAACATGACACTCTCACATTGGAACATAAAAACTTGACAAGATTAAATTTGATGATTGTGTGACTATCATTTGATGTCCATGAGGCCATCATTGACATCTGCATGACCGTCAAGTTTAAGCCCACCAAAAGTAGGAACATCATGAGATTAAATTTGATGTCATAAAAATGTCATTTAAACTTCCATAAGGCTACCATTGATGTCCATGAGGCCATAAATATTAATCTCATCTAAAATTTTTACTTAGTTAAATGGGGCATATTTTATGTCATTCAAAGGGGTCAATTTGATTTTATGCTTTAGAAATTAGCATAAAATGCTTTAACCTAAGCCTTTTTATGTTTATTAATATGAAATAGACTAAGGTAAAAGAATTTTAACCTAAGTCCTTTATATATTTATGCATTTATGAAAGCTCATGCATCTTGTAGGATTTGACGGTCCATGCTTCATTGTGCCTCTTAATCTAATAGTGTGAAATCACTAATGACTTTTCAATAGAGATCTAAGAGCCTACAAGATTGGCACGTGGTGGATGCATATTCAATATGTGACTGACAAAGGTGCCAGAGCTCAAAAATCTTATAGAGGTGCCAAGTGGAAAAACAATAGGGCTCAATACCAAAAGGAACTAATAACAAGGGGCTAGATCATAATCAATGGCCCATGTTGATCTTTGGATCCTGATCTAATGGCATGAAACCAAAGGGTAGTTTTTAAAAAATAATGTCTAGTGCTTGGAGGCATTTATGAAAAATGTCATGAAAGGTGCTAGATAGATGCCAAATAAGCACCATGCAAGCAAAAAGTGATAAAATGGAAAGATATTATGTGATCAAAATGTAAAGGTATAAGTTGAAGGTCAAAATCAAATCTAAGGCATGTATAAGCCTAGGTCAAAATAAAATACTACCATTAAAGCTTCAAATCCATAAAAAGGCCTTAAGTGAACTCAAATTGATTACAATAAATTTAAAAGAAGTTTAATTATGATTTGAGCATGAAATAACTAACCCAAAGACCATTTAAAATCTTATTGAGAGCAATTTGCAAGTGTGGAAGCCGTGGTAGCTAGGAGGCAGCAATTGAGGGATGAGATAGAATTGTATTTATTATCAAACAATGAGGGAAGGGTTTTCAAAGGCATATACCTATATGTATTGCATTAAACATTGGAAAAAAGAATTCATATGAGCTCTTTTGGATAATTGAGGAGATGCAAGCCATCGCTAAGGAAGAACAAAGGATTACCACAGTCATTAGGAGGTATTACAACATGGTCATAGTTCAAATGGCTAGTCTCCATCACGATGTTACTAAAATAGAGGTACTCCATTGCATTAACATCTTGGATCCCATTTTTGTAGATTATAGAATTGAAAATGACTAGATCATTCATGAGGGGATCTCTAGGAGAGTTGCATACATTTCCCCACTAGCCTTTGAGAGGTATTACAAACTTCCAAAACCCCATGTGGACCTACCCACCATTAAGGAATGGACTAGAAAGAATGATTTTGACACCATCCTTAGGCCATAGTTTCTCCAAGGGAACCATGTGATCCGAGACCCTACTGGCAACATCCTAGTTTCTAAATTTAGAGAAGGAATTAGGGTAATTATGACCCTATTGAATAGAATATCTTGAACCCCTTCAACTACATATGTCAATAAGAGTTGGGTATCTTATATCTACTTCATGGTAGAAAAAGTCTTTACTCCCCTAATTAGAGATATGATCAGCATCCACCTAGGGAGACAATTTACATCTATCAAGAAGAAGATTAGAAACTAATTATTTATGATGTAATATCTATTAGATGCCTTGCTAGCCTCCACCGGGATCCCTCACATCAAAAAATGGTCACCTAAGGACAGATTCACAATCTCCCACCATTATTCAAAGCTACATATTTCAAATATAGACACCACATGTATTTCATTTGTGATTGTGTCTATCCTACTTTAGTATAATCCATCATAGGGATCCCAATGCAAAGGGTAATCCCTCTAATAAATAATTGTTTGGAACTAATGGGAGACATCTAGTTGTATCAAGATTGTATTATGATCAGAATTGAAGGGATTCTTACTCAAGCTTACAAGTTTCATGTCTATATCCCCAACAAATTAGTAGAGTAATAAATTACATGTTAAATTATTCATGGTGTTGATGGAGTGTGAAAAGATAAAAGGAAAGGCCTCCTCCATCCCTTTCTTTTAATAATTGGTAGAACTATTTTGTAATATTGGAAACATGTGGACACCATTACCAAGCACAAAGATTATTTTGGATTTTAGTTAGATGATTTGAGGCATTGGGATATTTATGATAGGGTAGGGAAGAATTTGAAGAGAAAACAGATACCCAAGCTAGTTTATGTGCATCAACCTAGTCCTTATGATCCTCTATACATCAGGGTTAGTAATTTTGAAGTACTAATTAGGTTTAAAAATCATAATGTTAGACTTGAACATAGATTGACTGTTAATGAAAATCCGCTAGGGGATATATGGAAAATGGGACCTCTTCAATATCATTTTCTACATGGACCTTCCATGCCACCTCAGGAGAAACCATAGATATAAATACATTCCCAAGCACAAATTACATAAGGTCTTAGCAAGGAGAAGTTTGAAGAGAGGATTGGTGAGGGACCTTCATCCTCAACCATACCTCAAAGACCATAATCTCTAGTGGAATATTTGGATATGATTGCCTTGGATCCAAATGAAATAATGGAAGATGTCCTCATGATCCTTTTTGAGGTATATGGCTCTGATAAAGAGGAGGTGTAAGTTGAAGAATCTTAGGTTCAAGAAGAAGAGCCTAAGAAAGATAAAGGAATGAAGTTTCCCTGGATCTTGTCCTAGTGGGACCATTAAATAAAATAAAGGAAAAATTGGTAATTATCCCTATTGGAAAAAAGAAGCTAAAGCTAAATTTTATTCACCCTATAAGTGAAATCAACTTATTCATTAAACAATACCCCATTTATAGACCAATCATCCCTAATTGGTCTATCTATGGGAAATTGTAAAAAATACCCCCTTGGCACAACTCATGGGCCCTAACTAAAGCTATTAACATTGATTTACATGATGATATCAAGCCATAGATAAGGTCTTTAATGAAGGATAAAAAAGAGAAGAATATTGACCACTGTAAGGTCAGATGACACGTAGATGGATTATCATCAAGTAGTACCCAGATGGAGGCTCCTAAACCTCTAAAGTATTCTAAATCAACTATAATTATAAAATTTAATCTAGAGATACTTGTATTAGAGAGATTAAAAATAAGAAAAGATGTGGTGGGGATTGAAGAGTTCACATTCTAAAAGGTTGAGCCATTTGCAGGCTTAACTCTAGTTGGGGGACAACCTAGTGAACTACCCATCCATGAAGAGGATGTTGAAATCCTATCTGAGGCTCACGTAGCTTAAGTTAGAGCTAACATTAGGGGGATGAAATTATAGTCATATTAAATGTCCAAATTGGTAGTTTTAGTGTGGTTTGCAAGACCTCATCCATAGGTCCCTTTTGCATACTCTTGTGACCCTTCTATAAACCTTATTTCTCATTACCATTCATCTAAAATCTTATAAACCCTAATTCCAACTCAACCAGACCATATTTCCTATGCCAATATTGTTCCCCTAGGTCTTGAACCTATAGGATAAGAGCTATAAACTTGAAATACAGTGTTAAACCCTAAAGTGTCATATTTTTGGTGTTCTTATCTATTTTCACTTTAAGACCTAATGGTCATTTCCATCTAGTCCTTATCCTTAATTAGGTCAGCTTAGTGCAAAGACATCTGACCCATGACCAATTTTTCCTTATAAAATCCCACTCAAAGTTCATTTACAGGAGGGAGGTTACCAAACTTACAAAAAAAGCAAGAATACAAAAAAAGTATTAAGGCAAATGTCCCTATCTCTACATATAGTCAACCAACATAGTTTTAGTCATATTTAAACCCTAATACCAATCCCTAACCACCTCAAGCACTATCAAAATTGGCATTTTTCATCTACATCACACTATTGCACAAAGCACACTAGGTGGAAGAACTATATATGGCTTGATCCCTCTTCCAAGTATTGGTATGTAGGTAGTGTGATCACACAAGGGGTGTGGATTATATGTTCAGTGCATCTTACACAATACCCCCCCTCTTTCTCAAGTGATTCAAATATCATTTTATCAATCATAATAGAGGGTTAAGGTTTGAAGATAAAATCATCTCTATAGTGAGCTTCATCGATAATCAATCCTCAATTTTTCATAAGTAAGCTCATATAGGCACAACATAAATACCCAAAAAGTTTCAAGTCTCTATGAAAAATTTGGACAATAGTGGTAGGAGTGGAAAACAACACTGGACACTAAAGTGTCCTATTTTTAATGCTCCTATCCTTTCATTAAATGAAATATAGATTCAATTTGATGACACTATCTCAGTCTTATATAGCCATTTTTAGCCTTTGTATTAGTTGTCTAAGTCTATTTCTAGCTAAGTTATATTTATTCCTATTTATTACTATTTTTATAAATGTGAAAAAGATAAATAATTGCACAAATTAGGATTGTAATTATTTCTATATTTTTTACTAATTTATTAATCTAGACCCTTAAATAAAATAGGAATAAAACTCCTTTATTCCCAAAAAAGTTAAAACATTTGGTGAAAACCGACTTACATTGTTTGCATACAAATACCCTAGAAACCCTAGGGAAAATTATTTGCTGATTTTAGCAATATTTTTTTTCCTACATATATAAATTAGAATTCCACATTTAATTTTTAAAATTCACCGTAGTAATTTTAAAAATTATTTCTATCAAACCCTAGTTGAATATACTAGGTCCCTTTGCTTTTGAGGTATCACCTTACATGTTAGTGAGCTTCGTATCATTTTTATGTATATTCCAATTCATTATTTTTAAAATCTATGAGTATATTTATTTAATCTTCTCTTTCATTTTTCAAGTTATTTTCCTTATGCCACATAAGCTCCTTACGTCTCTTATTTTGAGATAAAGTGAAATAATTGATGGTAACCCTCCTAAATTCACCTAAATTCCTCTAACCCATCTATATACCATGGATAAACAACTAGCTCAGTTTCCTATTATAGATCCTACACATCTAGATTACACTAATTTCCTTGAGGATAATTCTAAAAATGAGTAGTATGAGAATAACAATGATGACGTACACACTAATGCCCATGTTCCACCACATGGGGGTACCGATCCACTTCCACCTATTGTTGATAATGATGTTGTCATCAACAAAGATTTGATTCTACAAAGTTTTAAAGAGGAGCTTAGGGAATAGCCTTAAGATCATGCCATTATCTTACAATCTATCATGGAAATTAAAAAATTTAAGCAAGTTGAGTCTTCCATACCTTCATAGCAACTAATTTTAAATGATACTACAGGGGTAACTATGTCTCAAAAACCCCTTATATCACCCCAACCTTCCTATGTGGCACCACTAGTTATGGCTAGTACATCTTCACCTCCTGATGTAGTTTTCCTTGTGCAAGAGATAAAATATCTTCAATTCAATGTGTTACATCTTGAGCAAGGTGACTCTATACCAACATAGGCTTTGGACTCTTTTACTCTACTTCATACACCATTTGCATGTCATATTTATTCTACACCCTTGCCACTAGGTTTTGTTCAACCCAAGCTCACTCTATATGATGTCAAGTGTGATCTAGAGACACACTTGAGATATTTTCATGTAGCATGCTTAGACTATGTGCCAAATGACTAGTTACTAACCAAGCTATTTCCATAGAGTTTAAATTATTATGCTATAAAGTGGTTTTATAGTCTACCAAATTAGTTGGTCAAAACATTCAATCCTTTAGTTGACATGTTCCTAGCTCATTTTAGTATTAACATATGTGACAAATTTTCTTATGCCCAAGTTGCACAATAAAAACAAAGGTCAAATGAGCATCTCATAGATTATGTTCTTAGATATAATACTATCTTAGCTAAAATGACTAGCCCTATGGCTGATCAAGAATTACAAGACCTCTTCAAATAGAATCTTATGCTAGCTTTGCATGAGCCAATACTATTCAAAAAGTTTTCTTCCTTCACTGAGTTATGTCATACACTAAAGGAAAGGGAAGTCAAATTACTTTCAATGGGAAAACTCAAGTATACAAGCATATCAAAAAAAAAACAAGAGTAATAGTAAAGTCCCATACAAAGTAAAGGTTAATGATAGAAAAATTCAAAATTAACCTATAATTAATGTGGCTTCAGATCCCCCTCATTGAGTGGTTTTATTAGCACCTCCTTGTCGAGCCTTTACCAATCTACCAGTATTACCAACTAGAGTCTTACAGAAGCTATTGGAATGCAATATCATATCTCTCCCTCCTATTTGATAAGTTGATACAACAAAGCCTCTTCCACATGGATATGATCAAAATGCATTCTACAATTTTTGTAGGGTACCAATCCACATAATGAACAAATGCATCAATTTATGATATAAGATATAGGACTTGATCAATGACAACCTTATTGATCTTGGCACTCTATTTGAGCTTCCTTAGACAAAGAAAACATAGGACAAGGCTCTAAAAAATTTCTCAAATCCTTTCCCATAACATTCTAAACAAGAGACAAAAGACACATCAGGTGTTCACCATGCATATCATGCACACCTTCCACTAGCTACATACCAGGCACCTTCAGCTAAGTCACATCCTTTGAGAAACATGATTGGTGTGTATAATTTTAGAGTTATAGCTAGACCTTTGATCTCCTTTTTAGAGAAAGAGATAGTTGAGGATGATTCAAATTACTATGCACTCTTTATTAGAGCCTACATTGATCACCATCCCATACATAATATTCTCATAGATAATGGATCAAGTGTAAACATGTGCACTATGACATTACTTCAATATTTGGGATATTCAAAGTAGGATATCACCCTGATAGACATAGTTATTAGTGGATTCAGTGGGCACATATAGATTTCATTGGGTGAGATTATACTTCCTCTATAGGTCAATCTAACACATGTGGCCATATCATTAACTATTATTCCTAGTGTAGGAGTCTTTGACATGTTGCTTGGTTGACCATGGATTCATAAACTTCATTTATTACTATCTAAAATTCATAGATTCATGAAATACATTCATGTTAATCATGTTTTTATAGTTGGTGGAGTTCTATATGAGTTACCACTCCCCACTTTAGAGCCATCTCCTACTTTGTAGTCACCAATTTTAGCTTCTCCATTAGTTACATTTCTTCCTCCAATTGAGATTTAGACATAGTCAAGGCCTCCCTCACCATTATATATAGTTCATGCACTTACACAGAGGCCTCTCTTAGAGTGACCACTACATTAGTGATAGTTTTATGACTAGATAGTTTCTAGCTATAGTATTTACACCCAAGGTAATATCATTTAGGTCTCATGACATTACACATAGAAGACATTTTTAGAGATATTATTTTAATACCATATGGGTCCCTAAGATCCCCATAGTTACATCCACTTCTTAGAGTTACAGTGGGCCCCATAATTAGTTTTCACTATAGAGTTTTTAGAGCACTTATAACATACACAACTTTGAGAGTCATAGTCTTAGCCCTTCCATCATGCTTTATGATCATGCATGATCCCTCTCCTTGATAAAAGACACTAGGATATGGAGTCTCTTATGAGACTCATCGATTAGTATCATTTCTTCTCAGTCTTTCTTATACATAATTTCTTAGCTTACTTGTACATAATTTCTCAACTTTCTTCTACATAATTTCTTAGCTTAACTGTACGTAGTGTCTTTTTGCTTACTTGTACATAGAAATATTTCAAAATACCTAAGATAATATAACATGTAAAAATACAAAAACATTCAAATAACTCAAAACACAAAAAAATTCTCAATTATATGCATTATACATGCTTTACATTTCTACTACCATGCTAGAATTAGATTTTGCTATTATATACTATTTTTTGTTGATTTATCTACATTAAAATACTTCACTTGATCTTATTTGAGTTTTTTTAGTGACACCCAGATCCTTGATTGCTTCACTCTACCCATTGAGGGGGCATCTTACTTCTACAATCAAGGCATACATTGACATATCTACCCATCAGGGGCATCTTCTACATGACTACACTATCCAAGTTATGTCATTCTTACACCACACACTATAGTTATCATATTGATGTATATTAATTACTAGCTTACATAGATTATTATATCGACACTCACTAACAAATAGAATTTGTGTATATCTTAGCATCTACCTAGTCTTGTAATACATGTTTTGCATACTTCCACTTTTTGATTTGATTTGATTAGTTAGATGTGATAGTATTTTTATTATTTAGATACCTTCCTTTCTTTCTTTGGGTAGCTAGATGTGATTGCATTTTTTAGTTCATATTTTGTTACTTGTGTGTGCCTTAGGACATTTTTTAATGACCTTTGGTTTTAATCTTGTATGTGCTTATGGCCCTCATGCTAATCTTGCTTGTTTGCAATTATATGTATATGTGGAAATTTGATCATGACTTGTATGCTTATTTTCCTAGTTTCAGTGACATGTGCGTATGTCCATTGTTTGCTCAACCCTTTGGCCTTTTTTGTATGCATCTTGTTTCTCACCTTGTGTTATTGTTTTCTTGTTTGCTTCTCAATTGTTTGTAATGCCATGATCCACATCATTCATTATCTTGCATTCTTGGATGCCATGATGGACATCATGCTCCATCCCTCATTATCAACTAACAACTAACTAGATTTCCACTTTTAGTTCAGTAAACTACACATGTTATTACATTATTACATATATCTAAGCATACCCATGTTGATCTAATAATCTCCAATACAAACTATGTTATATCTTGAGACATATTTTAGATTATCATTGTTATATCATGTATTTTATAGTATAACACACTTGTAGGGCTCTCTTTTTTTTGGGATGTCATTGTAGGGTCTTTATTCCTACCCTCAAAAGAGGGGGTAACAAATAAGGGTCTTTGTTACAAAGATTAAAGCCTTCTATCGATCAAAAATCAGTTTTTAGAACACTCAAAATAGTAATCAGAGCTCAAAATACATATAATAAACCAAAAAAATAGTGATGAATATATAATATTCATCAAAAATAGTAAAGGACAAGAGCACCAGAAGTGGACAACAGTGTTAGACACCAAAGTGTCCTATTTTTTATGTTCCTATCTAAATAGTAGAAAATTTAAAATTTTAAAAAATAGACAAAAAGGTAAGGTTAACTATAATTTGGTCAGCTACATTTCAATTTAGATTGGGAAGTTTTAGTATAGTTTTATCAAAGTATCCAAATATAGGGGGCATCATACACAACATGATGGTTTTCACTTCTAGCTTTAGATTAGGTAGTTGGTACAACTTCTATATCAAAATCCATGTTATAGACACCAATGATTAGGGGCAACATGCATGGCATATTTGCCTTATTTTCTTTCCAGATCGTTGTATTACCCAAGTATTCTCAGTACTTGCATGCCTTATTTCATCTTTAGGTGGTTGGCATCATTTTGGAGTGGCTTTCATATAAGCCTAGTTTTTAGTTTTAGAGTGGATTTTATACAAGCCTAATCTCCACATTTTTAAATGTCCAAGATTAGCCTACTTCTCATTACACATTTTCCTATCCATGCCACATTGTCATATCATAGAGCATTCATGGGATTCATGATCCATCTCATATAATACACATTCATACTAGTATCAGTTCATAGTTCACTACATAGTGGATAATAATGGAGCCAAATGACTAGCTAGACTTTGTATTCTTGAGCCACCTACTTAGAGGGATTGGGCACATAGTCCAAACATTGATTAAAACATGCATAATCACATAGCTTCACTTAGTGGGTGATGATGAAACCAAAGCATCAACCTTTGTATTTTTGAACCACCCTCAGGAAATTGAGCAGTCAACTCCATTTATAATATTAATCTTGGTACAACACATACCCAACATCACTCAACATCACAACAAATTTATGCTTCAAGTTATGCTCTCTCTACACACACTCAGAATCACACATCTTCATGGGCTTCACCCTTGTAGGTTAGTTTAGGTATGCTTTCTATTTTTCCTTTATCTTAGTATTTTACTTTACTACATCACTAGAATAAAGGGGGGAAATTTTAGTCATATAAAATGTCTAAATTGGTAGTTTGAGTGTGGTTTGCGAGACCCCATCCATAGGTCCCTTTTGTATACTCTTATGACCCTTCTAAAAACCTTCTTATTCATTACCAATCATCTAAAACCTTCTGAACCCTGATTATAACTTAGTCAAATCATATTTCCTATGCCAATCTTATTCCCCCTAGGTCCCAAGCCTATAAGATAGGAGCACCTAACTTAGACTATAGTGTTAGACCCTAAAGTGTTCCATTTTTGGTGTTCCTATCCATTTGCATTTTGAGCCCCAATGGTCATTTCCATCCAATCCTTATCATTAATTAGATTGTCTTAACATGAAGACATCTAACCCATGACCAATTGTTCCCTATAAAATCCCACTCAAAGTTCATTTATAAGAGGGAGGTGACCAAACTTACAAAGCAAGCAAGAATACAAACAAAGCATTAAGTCAAACTTCCCTATTCTCTACATATAATCACCCAACATAGCTACAGACATATTCAAACCCTCATACCAATCCCTATCCACATCAAACACTATAAAAATTGGAATTTTATATTTACATCACACTATTGCACATATCACACTAGGTGGGAGAACTACATATGGATTGATCTCTCTTCAGAGTATTGGTATGTAAGTAGAATGACCACATAAGGGGTGTGGATTACACATTCAGTACATCTTACACACCAACCCCCCTCCTTTTCAAGTGATTCAAATACCATTTTATTAAGCATAATGGAGGGTTAGGGGCTGAAGACAAAATTAGCTCTATAGCAAGTTTCATCAATAATTAGCACTTGATTTTTCATAGTAAGGTTCATATAGGCACAACATAAATACCTAAAAAGTTTTATGTCTATGTTACTAATTTGGACAATAGTGGTAGGAGTGGATAATAGTGTCAAACACTAAAGTGTCCTATTTTTAGTGCTCCTATCATTTCACCAAATAAAAGTTAGATTCAGGTTGACGACACTGTCCTAGTCTTGCATAGCCATTTTCAACCTTTGTATCAGTTGTCTCAATTTATTTCTAAGTTATATTTATTCCTATTTATTGTTATTTTTATAAAGGTGAAAAATAAAAACAATTGCACAAATTAGGACTATAATTATTGTTATATTCTATACTAATTTATTAATCTAAACCCTTAACTAAAATAGAGTAAAACTCCTTTATTTCCAAAAAAATTAAAATAGAAACAAATAATATCTAATCTAGAGAAGGAAAATGAGGATTTGAAGGCATAGGTTGTCTCATTTGTGCCTAAGGTAATGTTCAAATTATTGGATGAATCCTTCTATGATATGTTTAAGGCCTTAAAATTAATGAAGCTAAGGCAAAGTGCATTGGCATAGTAGAATATAGTGGCCAAGGGTCTAATAACCCAATGGAAAGCTTCAAGTGATCAAACAATAGGGTTGATCAACATTCAGGTTGGAAGGCAGATTCTTGGTTTCAAAACAATAAGTTTAGGACATTTGAATGTAATTTTAGGAATTGTTATTGACAAGTTCTAAGGTTTAAATGCATCATCCTAGGAACTAGAGAGACTCTTAAAGGATGATGAGGAGCTCATAAGGAGAGATGAAAAACTCCTTAGAACCATGCTAACTGACCCTACATAGCCCACTATCTTAAGAATCATAAAAGATGATGAATTCAAACATAGGGCCACCTTGGTGATGTAGGAAATAAGAAATAAGAGTCAAGACCAGTCTGGAGAAGACAATAGTAGGATCCTAGGCATGATCCTTAATGTGGGATAAAGAATAGCAAAGGCCAAGAGCATCAAAAAGGCCATGATCAGGAATGATAGGGAATTAAATGAGTTTACTGACAAAGAAGGAAACTAGCTGTGGACTTAGAGCTGGTTAGTGAGCAACACTAAAAGGCTATTAATATCCTATAACAATAGAAATAAAGTTCTCAAGAATAGGGTCCATCAACCATCTAGTTGATTTATATTCTATTTTGTAAAAACTTTGTAATATTTTGAAAATAGAATATTCTTTTATAAAGAAACATGCTAGTTTTTTAGCATGTTACCTCTAGGTCAGTTTAGTTTAGAAAAGTATGTGTATTCTAGAATTTTTTGACAAATGACAACTATATTTATATTTTTACATTTTCATCTTGTAACTAATTAGTATATTGCCTTGTCCTCTTATAAAAGGTAGTACTACCATCTTGTAAAAGAGAGAATTTTGAGCAAAATTTGCATACTATGAACAATTAATACAATCAAGGAATTCTAAAAGGATTGTTTAAATTTGTTTTTGTCAATTATTATATGGATTTTATCTCAATTTCTAGTCTTAAGTCTTAAATTTGAATATTTTCTATGAATTATGAGTTGCATCTTTGATTATGAGGTTGTTAATATGTGATTATGTTAGATTAGTTGAAGGATCTTGAATTTGTTTCATTTTATTTATTCTATATTTAGATTTGCTAATGTTATTTGAGTGTGGTATCAAATATTTAAATTAAATTTATTTCTTACTTGTAATTATTTATATCATCCTTTGAGGTTTGCCTGGTGTGTAGTGAGATCTAAGATTATGCTATTTTGCACTACATACTGGTTAAATGTATACTCAGTTTAAATTGGAACTTTGTCATAATGTTTAAGGCTAAGATCAGTAATCACTTATTCTCTTTCTACCTTATCCTTCTCTTTTGCTTCTTTTTTAACTAGATCATTTTAATTTAGATTTCATCATAAATGTCCATTTAGATTAGTTTGTAGTTTAAGCTTTGATCATAATTCACTAATATTAGCATAAATACTTATGATTTGAAAAAGCTTGGTCTATGATGGCTTATATGTGCCTCAGATTTGATTTTGACCTTTATCTTTATACCTTTACATTTCAAACACACAATATCTTTCTATTTTTTCACTTTGTGCTTGTATGGCACTTATTTGGCATCTATCTGGCACCTTTTGTGGTATTTTTCATAAATGCCTCCAAGCACTAGCCATTGTTTTTTGAAAACTACCCTTTGATTTCATGTCATTAGATCAAGATCTAAGGATTATCACGAGCCATTTATTGTGACCTAGGCCATTGGTTGTTATTGTTTTGTTTTGGTATCAAGCCCCATGGTTATGCAACTTGGCACCTTCATAATATTTTTGAGCTTTGTCACCTTTGTCAGTCATATATTAAATGTGCATCCACTATTTTTCAAGCCCACAGGCTCTCATAGCTCTGTTGAAAAGTTTTCAACAATTTCACATCATTAAATCAATAGTTGCGATAAAGTGTGGACTATTAGATCCTGCAAGATGTATGAGATTTAATTAATGTGTAGCTATACAAAATAACTAGGTTAAAATGCTTTTACCTAAGTTTATTTCATATTAATAAACATGAAAAGGCATAGGTTAAAGCATTTTATGATAAGTTATAAGGCATAAAATCAAAGTGACCTTTTCAAATGACAAAAAATAAGCCCCTTTTGACTAAGTAAAAATTTTAGATGAGATTAATGTTTGTGTCCTCATAGATGTCAATGGTAGCCTTATGGATATTCAAATGACATTCATGAGGACATCAAATTTAATCTCATTAAGTTCCTAATTTTGGTGGGCTTAAACTTGATGATCACACAGACGTCAATGATGGCCTCATAGACATCAAATGATGGTCATGTGATTATCAAATTTAAGCTCATCAAGTTTTTGTGTTCCAATGTGGGATCACCATGTGGTGGATCTATGGGGCTTTCTAGGATCTAAAATTCAATTCACTCCATCCAATCAAAATTTGAAACGAAGTGAGAATCATTTGATTATGATTCAATTAATTACACACCATTGGTTTCATTTAATGTGTGGGATCCTTTGCTGCCAAACTTCAAATATGGGAGTGACATGTGGTGACTCTATGGAGCTTCATGAGACTTTGACTTTTCAATGTTGGCTTTGTTCTATCTGATCAAAAGCTGTGATGAAGCATGAACCATCGGATCTTACAAGATGCAAGATAATTAAATTTAGGGCTTGGGGTGAAAATAAAAACTTAGGATAAAGAATTAAGTATAAAGTCTCATTCATGTTAATAAACACAAATAGGGCCTTAAAATTTAAACTTTAGGATAAATAGATAATAATAAAGGGGACCATGCTAGGAAACTAAAAGGACCCTGCTAGCATAACATTGGCCTTGGTTGGAAATATAAAGAACAAAAGGGGAAAATAAAGGGGACTAAGCATAATTTTTAGGCTATGGTTTGGTTGTGTTAAAAAACATGACCAAGCCTTAACATAAAAATTATGATTAAGTCCAAAATAAATTTAAAATATTCTTGCCAAATGTTCCCACCAAACACCAATTTGAACCAAGGGTTTTAAGCCAAGATTTTTTGAGGAGAGATTTCAAACTTGAATTCAAATTTAAATTTTTACAAACCAAAGGCTAGTTAAAACTTTGAATAGAGTCAATCTATAAATTCTAAGCATGATCCCTTCAGCAAGGGCTCCACGAACCTGTAACTATAAGACATGAAAACCAATTATTAGCAACATTAGGCAAGCCCAAAGTAAAACCATAAACTTAGTAAGCCAAATTTATCAAAGTGGATGATCTTCAAATTCTAACAATGATCTAATCACATTGAGTTTTTAGGGTTAAGGTTCAAAGTATCTCAAGGGTCCCAATTTTTAAAAATAGGGGTATATTGACCTCAAAAAATGGTGACTTCTAGGGAAAACATAGTAATATGTTAAAACTTAGAGACTTTGGTTTAGACAAAAAACTAAGTCATCCACTTTACTTGATAAATGCCATTATCCAGATCATTTTATGGTTGAAAGTGATTTTATATAGACATTTTTTTTAAATCATTTTTTTAAATCATCAGCATGGTATATACATCAAGAGAATATGAGGGATATAAATCATTGGGTATAAGTTCAAAGTGATTTTATATAGACATTTTTTTTTAATATTAGAATCCTTTGGTTCATAATACACTATTAAAAATCAAGCATTTATTATGCCATGGGTGCACAAAAGATTTAAGCAACACAATAGAATCCATTGCATAGAAGAACACAACTTCTAATCTTAATTTAGCATTACAAAGATATAAAGCTACCAAGTAAGAAGAATAATATCTTACATAACCATGACACTAAATAAAATATGAATAAGAGGACATTAAATATTTTTATTCTAATGGTGATATCGATTTGGCTAATTTATTTGAACTTGAATGGCCAGTACAACTAGTAAAAGACTCTGCCATAGATGCAACTAAAGAAGACAAACTATATAGTATACAAATCCTAGAACAAGAATGGAAATTAACGATACAATAATATTTTGATTAGGAAAATCATAATATTTACCATCAACCTATTAAAAATCATGTATCAAACATCAAAACTAAGGAGATTCCTAAATTGGCACATATAGGTGATTATTGGACAGAAGCTAAAGTTTCTAAAGCTATGCAACTCTTGTGAGATTATCAAGATGTCTTTCCCACTAAATTTTTAGAGGTTAAAGGAGTTGATCCATCTCTAGTTGAAATACATATTGAACTCAAGGAGTGTAGATGACTCATAATAAATGGCTATACAAGCTAAATCCAAACATGAAGTTGAAAGTATAGGCTAAACTTGATAGAATACAAGATGCAGTTATAATCTATCCTATATAAATGGTATACTGGCTAAGTATAATGTTAGTGTAATATTAGTGTAGCTTAATAAAATAGGAGATATCAGAATATGTAGGGATTATCGCTTTCTATTCTAAATGATGCATTTGTGAAAAATCCATTCGAATTCCCTTCATAGATGAAGTTTTGGAATCTATCGTAGGACATGAATTCTACTCTTTCATAGATGGTTTCAGTGGCTATCATCAAATACCCATCATAGAAGAAGACATATATAAAATGAATTTTACCCCAAAATGGGGATCCTTTATATACAAGGTAATACCTTTTATTTTGTTCACACTTATGGTTTCCTCTCGCATAGTGGTAACTACATTCAAGGCCTTTATTCATGACTTCTTGGAAGTTTATCTCGATGATTAGGAAATATTTTATTTATTTAAATAAAATTTATATAAATTTCATCTCATGTTATAACAATTTTGATCTTTGTACATTACCCTAAATTTAAAAAAATGTCTCTTATTTATGCCTTTTGGTGTCTTGCTAAGTCATGTAGTGTGCAATAAAGGCATTTTGGTAGACCAAGCAAAAATTATAGTCATCATGATTATGCCTCCACCAATCATCTCCATATAAGTATGATCTTTTATTGGCCATATAGAGTACTATCACAAGTTTATCAAAGGATATGCATCCATTTCATCTATGTTGTAATCTTTATTATGCAAAACTATGAAGTTTGTATAGACTTTAGAGTGCCACGTATCCTTCATCAAGCTAAAGTAGAGATTGGTTACAATGTCCATCCTCATATTTATAGATTAGAGTAATCCCTTTCACATGCACATTGATACTTCAGGTATCATAGTTGATGTTGTTCTTGTATATCTAAAAGATGATGGACTCAACCATCCCATTCATTTTGTAAGTTAAAAACTATTTGATGTAGAAAATAACTGCACAATAACTAAAAGAGAAGCATTGGCTATAACGTTTTCACTATAAAAAAATTTACTCTATTTTCTTGTGACACCATATGAAGTTTTCATTGATCATCAATCTCTGCAATACCTTGTCAACAAGTTTATTCTAGGAGGATTCATATCTAGGTGGTTGATGTTATTTTAAGAGTTCTAATTTCACATTAATGTCAAGCTAGGTAGAGAAAACATGGGGCCAGATCATCTCAACTACATTCCTAATGCCAAAGAACCAAAAGAATTACAAGAAGACTTTCTTGATGCTCATCTCTTTTGCATTTCTATGATTCTTAAAAATTTTAAAGCAATTGCCAACTTCCTCGAATAAGGAGTATTCCCTATGCACTATTAAAAAAGATACAAGAATTAGTTTATCACTAGAACTTTTCCATACACCATTATCAATGGGATTATGTATCATTTGGGGAAGGATGAAGTACTATGCAAGGTTTTTCTATAACATGAATGAACTCAACTCTTATAGGAGGCACAATAAGGAGTAGTAAGAGGAAATTTTACTAGAGAATCTACTGCCAATAAGTTGTTATAGAGTGGGTTATGGTGGATAAATATTTTATATGATGAACATACAATAGTGCAGTATTGTGATGTATGTCAAATCATGGACAAACCACTATAAAAAGATGAAATGCATTTATAGCCTCTGTTAGCTAAGCAACCTTTTAAACAACGGGGCATTAACTTTGTTAGACCTATAAATCCATTGATAAAACATATTAAAGTAAGGTATATTATCACTATGATTGAATATTTTACCAAATGGATTAAAGCTACTGTGACAACCAACTGTAGTGTGAAGGATGTAATAAAGTTTTTCTATGAGAACATTATTATAAGGTTTGGGTATCTCATCAAGATCATTAGTGATAGAGGGAGATGCAATTCCTAAACAAAACCATAAAGGCTCTATTGTCATCAAATTGTGCACCCTAGGACTCTTTGTTTAGCTCCTATAATTTGATGCAACATAGAATCATCTCTCAAGTTTTTGGGAACTTGTAAGAGAGATGAATCTCTAGATTATGAGGGCTAGCTCCCTAGATTCATCATTAAGTGATTATCACCTAATATAATGCTTGTTTATGGGAAAAGGGTTAGTATTTTTCATGAAAATGAAACTACACTAAAGAATTGATACACCAAGACATATCCCATATACTATTACACTCTTACTAAGAAACAAAGCTTTTCAAGACCAATTCTAGGCATTGAAAGATCCTAACATAGTGTTTTAATATGAAGGTAGGAATACATAGAATAATAAACAATATAACTGATCTAGGGGAATATTTCACACCATAAATACAATTTCATACTTCAAGAGGAGCCTAGTACATTCATACACTTCACATGACCTGTTAAAATCAGAACTATTGCTTAAACATGAAGGATAAAGAGAGTAAGGATGACACCATCACTTAGCTCCACTATACATCACTCACACACTTAAAAAAAAAATCTTAACTCATAATAAAACTTGTATTAAATGTTTAAATACAAAATTTTATGTCATACCAGTAGGGTCTCGCCATACCAGTTATGGTCTTCTTTACATAGCCAAGATGGCTCATACTTATAGAATTTGGAAGAAGAGAGAGAGAAGAAAAGTTGAAGAGGCACAAGGAAAAGTGTCCAAATGTGAGGATCAGTTACAAGTATATGAATGAGGTGTAAAAGGAGTTATGAAACTAATTTTCACATCATTCTATCCCAAAATAGCCTTTTTTTCAAGTGTGGCATAGTAATCTTTTCAATCATTCTTTCTTATGAAACTGCCTTCATGATGGGCATTCAAGAGCACTTCAAAGTAGGTTAGGGCCAATTTTTTCATGGAAATTATGTTTATGAGAGAAAAAATAAATGATATGGACATTTCTCCATCCCAAATTGAGCACCTTCCTCACATCTGGTGTTGAAACTCTTCACAAGCATCTTTAGGTCTTGAAACTCCTTCTTAACACGTGGCAAAAGGCAAGAGTTTGATCATGAGATATCTTGGATATTTAAATTTTCATCCTAAGGACACTTTTAACTCATATATAATCATCTCCAATAGTTACATTACCTACAATCAACAATTCCCCTCTTAGGTGTCACAAGGCCTATTTGTCCCATTAGGCCTAATTTGGCTAAAATAGCTAAAATTTAGATTTATCTCAATTTGTGAAATTTTTATTCATTTAAGGCCTATTATTATCATATTGTACTATAAAAAATCCATTTGGAATCATTAATCTCTCACTAAGACCTCATTTTGCCTATAGATCCTTCATTAAGCCTAGTCCTCTTGTAACCCTAATTTTGCACAAATCTACTAGTGCAGGAGAATGTACAAACTTATAAGACTAATTGAGACAACTTTTAAGTACCCTTTTCACTCATTGTGCTCTGTGTCAAGTTTCATGTCTCTATACTCAAGGCAAGTGTTTTTTATCAATTAGTCCTTGCAATTAGGCCTTTTTAGCCTAGAAGACCAAAAATGGCTCCTTCACGTGTTAAAGCTCCCAGAAATGTTTTATTCACTTTGACATGATACATAACATGTTCCATATCAAATTTGAGATTTTGGTTCATTGTGGAAGTGTGAAAACTCTGAAATGGCCAAAAGCCTAGTCTAGGCCTTTCTGTATGCTAGATAAGGAAAATGGATGTTGGGTTAGTATTGATCTTCAAATTGATTTGAAAATTATCTATTAATGTTTTTAACATCTTATCCAATAATAATCCACCTCAAAAAATCCTATTTACCTTGTAAGCAACTTCCAATTCACCTTTTCTTCATTCTTGCATTAATAACAAGCTTCATGGTGACTGCAACCATTGTGGTATGGAGTACCTTGTTTGACTTAAGACTTTATATAAAGTTTTTTTTATGTTGTTTTACGTTTTTTCCAGCTTATCTAACCATCATCCAATGTCTAATTTCTTATTAGTTACCAATTCACCATTTTCCTAAAAATTGTCACCTTCATGCATGCTAAAATAGCCCCTACTCTATGACAAAATAGAGAGGTTTTTCACTATTGTAATTGAAAAATTTATCACTAGATACTATTAATTATTTATTTATTGTATTATTTACCAATTTTTAGCTTATAACTCCTTCATTAGGCCATTCAACTTGCCAAATTTGCAAGGCAGACTTTATGAACCAAGCAATATATGAGGGTGGGCAGGGTATGACTATGTTTATAGGTTATAGGGATGGAATTGAGATTTATTATTTCATGTGGAGGGTAATTAATACCTTCCATGGTGTATTTAAACCATATTTTACTATACTTTCCCTTTAACCACCTTCAATGCCTTTAAAACCTAGAACTAGACCTATGACTGCAAAAGAGAGGAACTCTTGTTTAACATATTAGATGTAGGTGATTTGGAGATTATTTCATGAATTTTGGAACTATTAAAACCTAATTTTTTTGTTTTAAACTCATATTAGTTATCCTGCATCAATTTTACAAGTTAGAGTTCAATTTATTTACACTAGTTCATCCCTTATGCTCAAGGCTAGGCAACTACTTATGTGGTCTGAGACAACACCTATAGGTTGTTAACTGAGATTTATTCACACTTGTATTAGTGTCTTTAAGCTTTATATGAGTTAATTAAGGCCACCATTCATTTTTATTGGCCAAATTTCATCCACAAATTCCCTTCTAGTATAAGGGAAACCACTTTGACCTTAATGCCATCATACCCTTTTGACTAACTATGTTTTTCATGGATTTAGGTCTACCTATGGGTTAGTTGCACTATTTGGATATCCAAGGTAATGTTAAAATACTATTTAATATTAATAGGGTATATTTTATACTTTTATTAATTGCTTCATCCCATCTTTGGAACACACTAATCACCACTTAACAATTTCCTATAGCTCTCTGTGTATTGACTGAGATACCTCAAAACCCCTACCTATATGTAATCACTAAGCCTTGTTTGATATTTTAAGGACCTATTCCTTATGTTTATTAAGAAATAATTCCATCCTCATTATTTAATTTTTATTATAAAACTTAAAACTAGTATCATCTCATGTTTTAGGCCTTCAACAAAGATAACCCAGTCTTGACTGTCACATTCATGTTTTAGGCCTATTGTAGGTGATTAGGTAACAAACAGACTATTATTTATGGTAAAATGACCTCCCATGAAGGTATTGGAGTCAAAAACCACCATTAATTTATTTATAACTCAAAAAATTTCAATATTTCACCTTTACTCCACTATTTTCAACCATGATTGTAAGTGAGTGTTCCCAGACCTGTATGGATAGGGGGTTTGCATGAGAGGTTTCAAAACATCAAATTTCACCTTGGGCTTGTTATCTTGCCTCATGATTTCCATTTAGATAATTTTGGACCATTAAAAATTGATGTTATAGCTATAACTTTCCACTTTGGAGTGTAATGTCACCTTTCCATCAGCCTCCTCTAGACATCACTGCCCCTTTTTAGTAGTTTCTAGCCACTTTTAGGCTCCATCTCCACTCCTCCTTTGGCCTTAAAAATTGGCATGAGTGTTATTGGTAGATAGGATGCAAGATATAACCAACAAAGGTGTTGAAAACTCTTTTTATCATGGCAAATTTTATTCCATGAAACTCTAGGATCTCTATTTTGTTCCTTTAGGGACTGAGAACCCAATTTGACCTTCTCACTATTTGAAGTGGAAACTTTCACTTGTGTGGCATCTTAACCTCTATGGAATTAAATATAATATCCTTTGGTATGTTCTAGGACTTGAATCATGAACTCCACCATATATTCCACTCTTTGCTCCTATGCACAAATATCTTGAACTCAAGCATAAGCTAACTATGAGTAGACTCGGCAGTGATAAGGAAATTAGGAAATTTAGATTTGGAGAAGTATGATAATTTGATCTTTCACAAGGAAACCCAATGAGTAAACCTTTGAAAACATTAACCCAAGCATATAATCCATCCTCAAGATCTCCTTCCAAGTGCAAAACTCAGGTTACCCATCCATGACTACCAACTTTGAGAAACAAGCACATTTTGAAATCCTCCTTCAAGGGAATTGAAAGAGAAGTGTTGGGTGTTAGAAATATAATGGAGAGAGTATTATTCAAATCTAAAAAAATATAATAAAACTCACACAGCTCCCTATATTCCTAAAAATAAGAAACATATGCAAACTTACACCCTTCTTGAATGTAATTCCATAAAAATATACTTGGAGTGTAAATGATTGTTCATGAAGGAGGAGCCACCAATATAAGACTTATTGTTATGAAAATGAAGTTTACTCAGATTAAAATCCACCCCCATAATCACTCTTTCCAATTCCACTTGTAGCTTCCATAGTGAGTGATTGAATCTGCCCTTCCTTGGCTTGCAAATGGAAAAAGAGGAGAAATGAGTTTAAAATGGAACTTTTATGCAAACCAAACCTGAATATGACCTTTGGGGAGGTTAAATAACACTCCACCACGTAATCAACTGATGATGGACTTGAGAAGTCTGTACAAGTGCCCAAAGGGGCCTATTTTTAGTAAAAACTACCATTTCATGATCATAATAGAATTTTAACTTCCACATAACATGATTATAACATAATTTGACTTCCTCCACATTCTCATCCACCTTAAGGACAAATATTTTAATTTAAAAGTCCTCAAAATTCATTTAATCAAGCTAAAAGGTGGCCAAATGACCTTTTTAGCACCTGAAACTTAGCAAGTGGTAAATTTATGACTTGTAAAGACATTGAAAACATATCAAATACTATTTTAAGACATTTATAAAATAAATTGAGCCTTTTACTAAGTTTGACCATAGTTGACCAACATTGAATTTTTTGACTGAGCTAGTACAAGGAGGATGGGTTTCAGCTAGGACTAGGGAAAGAATAAGTGAGACATGTAGGATAATATATGACCCCATAGAGCACATGACACTTTTTCTAAAAGTTTTAAATAGTATGGGTTGACCCAAATTTGAATGGGGCTTAAATTTAGTCAGCATTCTTAGCAATTCCTAGGGGTGTCATGCCTACTATGCCTAAGACTAATTGCCTAATCCTTCCATTGGGCATGGAGTCACACATATGAGAACTCTAATTGACTTGAATAGACCTTTGGCTTAAGGTAAATAATTTATTTGACACATACACATATAACACACACCAAAAAAAGGAAAGTAAACACACTTGTGCTCTAAAGTACTTAAGAAACATAAGATAGCTGAAACAAACTCTAAAGTATACAAACTAGATAGAAGGAACTGATCCTCTTGGATCAAAAGGAAAGTTATTCATACCATCTTCTTGAAGTGAAATGGGAGCATGTTCAATATTCCACTTAGGCCTTTTCCTTGTTTTTTCAATATCTTGCTTACTTCCCATGGTGCTTACATTGACTTCATCTGCTTTCATAGCCAAGAACATGTGTTTAATAGAAACATACTCCTCTTGATTGGTTTGAATGGAAACCATAGTCCTTGGTTCAAGTGGTTTTCCATTAATTATAGACTCATTTTGATCTTCATATTCAACCTCAACCTCAAGTGACTTTTCATCATAAAGGTTGTATGCATTTTTAAAAGGAAGTTCTCCATTAAACATTGGTGTTTCTAGCAGCTAAATGCATGGGAGAGGTTCTTCAAAACTTACTACCTCTCTTGACACCTTATATTCTCCATCCATCTTATGCATTTGATCTTTTTGAAATGAATCATTCTTACCTTGCTCTTCTTATGGAGGTGCTTCATGATCTTCAATAGGTTCAGCTACAACATCTCCATAAAAACTCTCCTCAAGATCTTCATGAATTAGAGATACATCATCCAAGTGTTGACACTATGGATTGCACCCTTTAAAACAAAACTCATCTTCTTTCTTCCATGTAGCATAATGGAGACATTATTATTTCTATGGGTAACAAGTTTGAGAAATGAATCTCTAGATTAAGGGATAGCTCCCCTTGATGCACCTTGAGGTCCTAAATTTCTACTTCTAACAATGGGGGGGTGAAAAGAGAGATGGATAATATAAAATTAGAACCTAAATAAAATGGTGATGCACCAAAATTTATTGATCTACTTATCTTTTATCTATGCTTTGTACCAAAAAAAGCAAATAGACACTTCATTTAAATAAGATACTTAGACTTCATCAATGTTTTAACAAGGGGTTTAATGGAGGTATAATGAATAACCTACCATAGGTGCTCTAGAGGCACACTGTTGCATGGTTTCTCACATGCACCTATACTCCAACCTGGATACTTCTTGTTAACCTATAGAAGAAGATCTTGAATATACTAGATATGTTAGCATTGACCTATGAAAGCATTAGAATAAATGACTAAACATAAGGTAATACATAGACATATGCAAAAGTGTAAAGAATCAAATGGAATTCAAATGCTTATTTTGATTAAAGGTAAATTTTGTCAAGGATTCACCATACAAAAGTGAGAGATATTCCTACAAAGCTGAGAGGTTACAATATATATCCAAATTTGAGAAAGACCCTTGAGCCTTTCAAGAGCAGGTAGCCCATACTACATTAAACACCTTGACAAAAGGAAATCACCCATGTTTTTATCATCTTCCCATAAATTCACCTAAAGGAGCCATGTTGTAGGTGTCCTAGATATTTAATTTGCTACCCAAGCTGCATTAAACACCTCTACTAAAGCATGGGTTGCTTTACCCCTTAACTAACAAATCCATCTCTTCATGAAAGTTCTCACAACTATCTACTTATTAATGCCAAACAAGGAAAAAATAGGCCACTCTCTTAAATTCTAGCATTGATCTCATAATGGCTATTCCATGGAGACTATTTAATCTACAAGCAATTACTTCTCCTACCAATGCCTCCTGTGCCACCTAGCCTGGTCTAGTTCATCCCTGTGTTTGACTTACCACACCATTTTGAGCATTTTGAGCATTTGTCTTATATGTGTATGGCTTTATTCTGGATCACCCACTCTACTTTTCTCTTTTCCTACTATTTCTTATCTTTTCCTAGTAATTTAGGCTCTCAGGGCTATCCTTTTTTCTCCTTTCGAGCTCCTTCCTTAGTGGGTCACTGAGTCTACCTTTGGGCTTTCAGGCGTTTTAATTTATTTGGACAAAATATTTGAAGTAATTCTTCCTTTTCTCACCACTTTGACACCTACCTTTAATGAAACTTAGGGCTCACACTCTTTAATTCTTTCAAACCAAATTTTTGAAAGAATTTTTTCAAACATTTTTTCTGAAAGAATTATTCTTTAGCCTTTCTCCAACAGTTACCACATTTTCTTAAATTTGATGTTCATAGGCCCACCATCAAACATTTAAAAATCAATGGCTATCTTATCACCATAAAATAGATGTCCATGGGCTTGTCACCATTTGAAAAATAATGGCTCTTTCACTACCTTGAATTTCATGTTCACGAGCCTATCACTAGACATTTGAACTTCCAATGGCTAGCTTACCATGTTAAAGTTGATGTTCTCAGACTTGTCACTTCCCTTCAACAATTTTCTCAGCTTTTTGTAAATGAACTTTTCCAAAAGGAAAGTGACCCTTTATAATAAATGGGAATGTCCTTTATTTATGGCCAAGTGTCCTCTGAAAGGGCACTTACCCTTTAGGTTTTTGCTTCCAAATTTCTTTAGAAAAAATGTCTGAAGGAATTTCTTTAGACAAATGTCTGAAGGAATTCCTTCAGACATTTTGTCTGAAATAATTCGTGCCTTTAGCATCTTGGATTTCCTTGGTGAATTTATTTATAAAAAAATGTTAGAAGGAATTCCTTCAGATATTTTTTTGAAGAAATTCATTCCATGAGTTTCTTCATGGATTTTCTTCAGACATTTTATTTGAAGAAATCCATTTCTTGGCTTGTCACTTTTTCTAAAAGAAATCTTCCCTTTTAGTATTTATAGCTTAGACTTTTACTTCAACCATCTACCCTCTGTAAGGACACCTTGAGCCACATTTTCCCTTTAGGCTTTTATAAAGGTACATTTTGTCAATTTCTTGCCTCTTACAAGGGCTTCCCAACCTCTAAGTCACTTTTTAGAAGAATGCAAAGGTCCTGTTTGGCACCTAAGTGCCCTCCACAAGGGCACCTACCCTTTAGACTTTTTGTAAAAGATGCCTAGACCTTTTAACTTGGTTTGTTCTACTAATAAAAGGCCCTTTGAAGTAACTTTCTTGCTTTTTTAGGCTTTTGAGATCAAAATGGTTTTCAAGTCAAACTTTTTCTTACCAAACCCAAAGCACTTGGCAATCAGAAGGAGGAAACACTTGGTTTTTTTCATGAAAAGAGACCTATCAAAGAAAATCCCATAAAATTATAGTGGGATGAACTTATCATAAACTGGATAATAGGCCCTATAAAGGAAGGGAAAAGAGGGGGTGCTCAATTTTGGTCTGTAGGACCGAAATTGGTCAACACATTTGGCAATTCATAGGGGAAGCATGCCTACTATGCTTGAGAAGACTGGTTGCTTAAAGGTCCATCGAGATGGAGTCAGGATATAGCTTGAAAGGCTAGAAATAACCTTGAAAAACTCAAGAACCAATGGATATTTTACCCCAAATGGTAAAGAAAACACACACAAGGCTAAAAAACTATAAACATGCATAAAAGTACTTCAGGAAAATGAGGGAAAAAAATAAGGAAATTATGTACATAACAAGAGAAGGTTAGTGATAATGTTTAAGATATATCCCATTGACTGGGATATGCAATTATTCACCATCCAACCTAGAGAGTTGGAATGCATTATATTGCTTGCATTAGGTGATGACATATGGACCACTCCATAAGGCATTGAACTTCATGTGGTTTCTAGGTTTAGCTTGGTCTTCATCCCATTTCAAGATAATGTCACCTTTTGAGAATTCCTTTAATGAGGATTTCTTGTCAAAATGTTTCTTTGTTTACTACTGGCAGCTGGTCATAGAAACCATGGCTTGGTCTCTTGCCTCCTGAAGCTCCATTAATTCATAAAATTTGACCTCCATGTTATCATTCTCCTCTAATTTTAGCTGATGGGAAAGATCCAAGGATACTAATTCAAGTGAAATAAGAAGTCTAGATTCCCTTCCATACATATTTGTGTATGTTAAATTGCTAATTTCTCTTTTTGGAGTGACTCTATCTTCCCATAGGGCTGTCTTCAGCTTAGCATGCCAAGTCCTTTGATTTTCCTCCATTGTCTTTTTAATGATCCTGATCAAGTTCTTATTGGTGGACTCAACCAACCCATTCCTTTGTGGGTAGTATTTGGAGGAATTACTAAGATAGATGCCATATCTTAATGCCTACTTTCTTTTCTTGGTTCCCAAGAAAGTTAATGCATTATCTGAAATGATTGTAGTTAGGACTCTAAATCTCGTCACCAAGCCTTCATAGAAGTCTAAGACTACACTCTCATTGGCCTCCTTTAAATAAATAGCTTATACCCATCTCATGAAATAATCTATAATAGTCAAGACCCAATTTTGGCTAGCACTAGAAGGAGGGTTGATCATCCTTATGAAGCCAAACCCTATTCCATGAATGGCTACTCCACTTGAATAGGTTATAGAGGCATTATAGCTAGCCATTGTTTTCCATCAAAGAGAGCACATTTTTGGCACCTTTTCACCCAATCATGAGTGTCTCTAAATAAATTGGGCCAAAATTATCTATCCCTCATACTCCTTATAGCTATGGGCTTCGGAGCAAAGTGACCACTAGTTGGTCCATCATGAAATTTAGACAGTACCCTATCAACTTGATCTAAATCAATGCATCTCACGAGCACCCCTAAAAAGTCCTTTCTAAAAACACTCCATCAACCAAGAGATAAGGAAGAGATTTAAGCCTAAAATATCTCCTCTTAGTTCTATTAAGGCCTTGTGGACACTCACTAGTTCAAATAAAATGAACCATGTCTTGGGCCCAGTTCTTCATGATTATAGGTACTTCCACTTCAACTTCATCATGGAGTATCAAAATGCCTTCCTTTAGCTCTTTGAGGTCTGTATTGAGGTGTTTGCACAACCCTCTTCCCCTTACCATCTTTTTGGTCTTGATCTCCACATCATACTCCATTACCTTGGTGATCTATCCTATCCTCTTTTCATTCAAGTCATGGCTTAGCAAGAAATATTTTACACTAGGATGTGGCACCATGATGTGAATCTTGGTATTAGACAACATATGTTTGAATTTATTCAAGCTTCATATGACTAAAAGTGTTTGCTTATCAACATATGTGTACCTAACCTCATAGCCTTCTAAACCTTGGCTAAAAAATGTAAGAGGTTGTTCCAAATTTTTACCATTCACTTGAATGAGCATAAGAGAGATTACCTCTTCATTGCCAAAGGTGTAGAGATTGAAGTCCTTGGAGAAATCTAGATTAGTCAGGTTGGGAGCCTGGGTGATAACTTATTTGATACCTTTGAAGCTATTTATCCTCCTTGTTAACCATGTGATTGTCTCATCCTTCCTTAGCATGGAAGTTAGTGGTTTTACTAGTTCAACAAAATTAGGGATGAATCTCCTAAGAAAGTTTATTTTACCAAAGAAGCTTTCCAAGCCCTTCTTGTGTTTAGGTAAGGACAATGCTAAGATGGCATGCAATCTTTCCAAATCAATGGTTAAGCCCTTTTCTAAAATGACATGACCCAAGAGTTTGCCTTCATGGAAAGCAAACACACATTTCTTAGGGTTGAAAGAGATGCTAAACTCTCTACACCTCTCAAAGATTTTCCTCAAGTGTTTTAGATGTTGTCATGCCTCCTTGGAGAAAAATGTCACATCAACAAGATAAATTAGGATAATGTCATTTATCAAACCTTAGAAAACCATATCCATATCTCATTGGAAGGTAGCTCTAATATTTGATAGTCTGAATGGCATCTTCCTATAGGCAAAATTTCTCCACTTGGTGGTGAAGGCTATCTTGTACTGGTCACAGTCTTGTACTAGAATTTGATTGTATCCAAGTACCCATCCAAGAGGGAGAATTGTTCACTTCCTGTCACCATCTAGAGAATTTGTTCCATACTTATAAGGGGATAGTGATCTCTTAATGAGACTCTATTCAAGTCTCTAAAATCAACACACAATCTGATCTCCCCATTATTCTTCCTAATGGGGACCACATTGGCCAGCCAAGAAGAGTGTTTAATAGGGAAAATTATCTTGGAATCAATAAATTTGGTGAGTTCCTTCCTCATGAGAGGCTCATTCCTTAGATTGATTGGTCTCTATTATTTCTTGATGGGTTTGACACCTTCTTCTAGCTCAATAGTGTGTTGGGCCAAGCTTGGATCAAACCCCTATAAATCACCATATTCCCAAGAAAAGACATCGGCAAACTCTTGGCATAACAAAATGAAAGAATTCATATCATCATTTGTACATACCTTCCCAAGTGCAAGCAGCTTATCCTTGAATATCTCTACCCTCTTTTAGTTCTCTTTCTTGGTTGACATGCTTGCTTTATCACTCTTGAGTTTGTCATCCTCATTGAATATTCTCTCAAGAGTGACCAAACCTTTACGAAGTCTATTGGTTTTCAGTTGAACAATCTTCTTCTCATACTACTATCATAGTTTGGATTGATTCCTAAAAGCAAACTTAACTTCTTCCTATAATAAAAGTGTTATCTATTGGTCATTATCAAACACTTACCAATTGATGACATTGTCTGGTATGGAGGGTCTTACTATCAATTTTAAATGGCATTGATTGTTATCCTAACTTATTCCCTTGGGAATGTCAAATTGAACACCAACTACTACTAGTCTATCTACATACTTATTGTGTTCTCTTGGGATGGAAGTGATGTTGATACTAGTAAAGCTTTCCATTAGGTCCCACACCTTGTACTTGTAAGACTTGAGCAAGGAATTCTTGGTCAAGTTTTGACCTCTCACATGGTTTATAATTAACTTGTTGTCTCCAAAAAATTACAATTCTTTGATTCCTCTTTTTTTTGCCCACTCTAAACCATGAACAAGAGATTCATATTCTACTACATTTTAGGTGTAGGGAATTGGAACCTAAAAGTTTAAGAGTATTTTTTATTCTAAGGTGAAACCAACATTGCTCCAGCACCAGCTCCCAACTTGCTTCTAGATCCATTGAATAAAAGTTTCTACAAACCATAGCTCTCTTGGTTTGCCTTCATCAAATTTGGTATGAAAGTATCTTTTTCATGCATGTAGTAAACTCCAAGACCTGCATCTTTGATGAACTTGTAAGGATCATATTTAAAATTATCATTTCCCCATTCATCTAAGAGCAGGTCATCAACTCCTTCAAGGGAAGATGGTGGTGATTAGTCTACTTAGAGTTATTCTTCATCAATGATGGCATAGATGGAATTTGTTTCCTTGGGAAAGTATGGCTCTAAGTGATCTTTGTTGATAGGCTCTGAATAAATATTTACTTTTATTCCATAATTGGTCTTAAAAACCATGTAAGACCAATTTGTTGCTAAGTACCCACCTATCTTGGACGTGAAATCTCTAGATAAGTAAAGAGTGAAGTAAGGGGGAACATCTATCACTACCACATCATGGGGAATGAAGAAGGTTGGATAAGCATGGAGAGTTAGATTCAATCCCCTTACCACTCCCAATGTCTTGGCTAGTGATCCATCTAATTTTAGAACTCCCTTGTTCATTTCCTCATATTTGAGTCCTAGCTTGTCGGCTATGCATTTGGGCATTATTTAGGTGTTTTCTCCACTATCAATGATGTAATTTTGGACCAAGAAATATCTAATAATCAAGGATAGATATATAGGAGGGACCTTTTCATCCCTCTTTACTTGACCTCCCATGGGAAGAGCCCCATTCATAATCAACACATTATCAACCTTTATTAGGATAGCTCATTCATTCAACCCATGGAATTCCTTTTGGAGTATATCATTTTGTCCTGGCATTGCTAAGGAATCCCATAATGAGATATTCATGTGCAGATTCTTCATTTGGTCCACCACATTGATTGGAGGGTTACTCCCTTTTGAGTTCTCTTTGGGGGCATTTACAACTTGAGGTGTAACCCAAGGAGTTAAAGCTACAACTGGCTATCTATAATTGGGAAATTTTTGGTTCATTTATGATGAAAAAGATACCACAAATGCTTGAGTATCTACTTGAGCTTCCTCCATAGCTCTCTTCTTGGACTTAGTATTAGCTACAACATAATCATCTTGATTATTTGTGGTCCCCACATAATTGACTACATAGAACTCCCTTTCTAAGTGATTCATAAGAGTGGAATCAGGTTTAGCCTATATGTTGTCCATCCTAGATTGCATTGATGCCTAAAAACCTAAAAATTGGGCTATCTAATCACCTTGTGTGTTTATAAATTTATTTGTTAGCTCATTAGCATAATAAAAATATTCTTGACCATGCCCTAGGGCTGGATAATTAGGTTGTTCCTATACCAAATTATTTTGAGTGGGGATAAGAGCCTTAGATGTTAAAGGGGCATTTGGATTGTAACTCTGATAAGGTCTGACCTAGGTAATTTGACCCTACCCTTGATTATAATTTTGGAAAGGGGGTATATTTTTCTACCCAAACTATTGGTATCCTTAATTCAATTGATAGCTTTGAGCTTGTAACCTCTTGAGGGCCACTAATTAATTGGTAACACTTTACAGTAGGCTCTTAACTTCATGGAGATCATTTACAGGGGTAGCAACTAGCCTTTCTACACTAGGAAGAGGATTTAAAGTGGTCACAAAAGGATAAAATAAGGGTTGAAAATTAGGAAAGAGTGGCATATGAGGTCTAGGGGCAATCTTTCCTGCTTGCACCAAACAATTTTTGACAGTTATGGCTATTTCATAAGTAATGAGTAAAACTTGTTCACCCATGGACTATATCATGATATCAATGTTGTTATTTAAGGCCTTTAAGTAGTATAGGAAAGCATATCTTGGGGTTGGCCTCACTATAATGGGGATTCTTTCCCAAGTCTTTTGGAACCTAGTGTTAAAATCCTACATAAATTCATGCAGAGATCTCTTCATAGTGGTCAATTGCTCAACTAGAGACAAATGGTCACTTTTCTTTCCAAACTTATTTGTTAGGAGGGTGCCTAATTCATTCCATGAGCCAATTTAATTCATAGGTAAGGTCCCATATTGGTCCAAAACTTTACCTTTAAAGGACAAGGCTAGTAACCTAATGGCTACATTTTCTTTAGTGACATTATGGATGTTGTAAAGGTTGGATATGTTTCTAATATGCTCAATAGTGATGATTGGCCCCTCTCCACTAAAGTGAGGAACACTCTTAAGGGTTATCCCTAGGATTGGGTCATACTGTAGAAGGTTCAAAGGGATCTCACCATTGAAGGCCACAAAAGGTAAAGCCATGGTTGTGATAGGATTCAGTTGGGGTCTCCTTGTGTAGGTGTATTTTATGGTAGGTGTAAGAAACTAGTTTGTTATGTAAGTATGATTCATTACAAACCTTAGCCTCTTTACTAATTTTTAAGGTAGCTCAACAAATTTGAAAGGAACACCCTTAAAATAAGATCTTGTGGTGACCTTAGGAATGGGATGCTAGGCTGATCACTAACTAGAGACTAAGTTCTTAAAATGGAGTCGCCAGATGCTAGATTATAGTTCTTTGCTTTGGAATTTTTATAGTAATAAGACCAACACCAATCCTAAAACTTCATAGGACATAAAAATAGTCCCACTGGGTGTGCCAAAAAAAATTGACACTATAGATTGCACCCTTTAAAAGAAAACTCATCTTCTTTCTTCCATGTGGCACAATGGAGACATTCCTCTTGCTGTGGGTAAAAAGTTTGAGAAATGAATCTCTAGATTAAGGGCTATCTACCATTGATACACCTTGAGGTTCTAAATTTCTACTGCTAACAATGGGGGGGGGTGAAAAGAGAGATGGATAATACAAAATAAAAACCTAACTAAAATGGTGATATACCAAAATTGATTGATCTACTCATCTTTTATCTATGCTTTATACCAAAAAGAGTGAACAAACACTTCAATTGAATAAGAGACTTAGATTGCATCAATGTTTTAATAAGGGGTTTAATGGAGGTATAATGAAAAATAACCTACCATAGGTGCTCTAAAGGCACACTATTAGATGGTTTCTCACTTGCACCTATACTCTAACCTGGACACTTCTTATTAACCTGTAGAAGAAGATCTAGAATACACTAGATACCCTAGAATCAACCTATGAAATCAATAGAATAAATGAATAAACATAAGGCAATACATAGACATATGCAAAAGTGTAAGGAATCAGATGGAGGTGAAAAACTTATTTTGATTAAAGGCAAATTTTGATAGGGCTTCACCATACAAAAGTGAGAGATATCCCTATAAAGCTGAGAGGTTACAATATATATCAAAATTGGAGAAAGACCCTTGACCCTTTCAAGAGCAGGTGGCCCATACTACATTAAACACCTTAGCAAAAGTAAAACACCCTTGTTGTTGTCATCTTCCCATAAATGTACCTAAAGGAGCCATGTTGTAGGTGTTATAGATATTGACTTTACTTCCCAAGCTGCATTAAACACCTCTACTAAGTCATTGGTCACTTTGCCCCTTAACCAACAAAGCCATCTCTTCATGAAATTTCACACAATTATCCACTTATTAATGCCAAAAAAAGAAAAAATGGGCCACTCTCTTGAATGCTAACATTTCTCTCTTAATGGTTGTTCTATGAGAACTATTTCATCTACAAGCAATTACTTCTCCTATCGATGCCTCCTATGCCACCTGGCCTGGTTTAGTTCATCCCTATGTTTGACTTTCCATGCCACTTAGAGCATCCTAAGAATTTATCTTATATGTGTGTGGCTTAATTCTAAATTACCCACTCTACTTTTCTCTTTTCCTGATATTTCTTGTCTTTTCCTAGCAATTCAGGTTCTCAGGGCTATCCTTTTTTCTCCTCTCAGGCTCCTTCCTTGGTGGGTCACTGAGTCTACCTTTAGGATTTTGGGCCTTTGAATTCCTTCAGACAAAATATCTAATGGAATTCTTCCTTTTATCATCACTTTGACACTTTTATTTAATGACACTTAAGGCTCATTCTCTAGAATTCTTTTGGAGAAAATGTCTAAAAGAATTCTTTCAGACATATTGTTTGAAAGAATTGTTCTTTAGCCTTTCTCTAATGGTTAACCCATTTTCTTAAATTTGACATTCATAGGTCCATCATCAAACATTTGAAAATCAATGACTATCTTATCACCATAAAATTGACATCCATGAGCCTATCACCATTTGAAAACTAAAGGCTCTTTCATTACCTTGAATTTCACGTTCACAGGCCTATCACTAGACATTTGAACTTCCAATGGCTAGCTTACCATGTTAAATTTGATGTTCTTGGGCCCATCACTACCCTTCAACAATTTTATTAGATTTTTGTAAATGGAATTTTTTGAAGGGAAAGTGACCCTTTGGAAAAAATGGGAAGGTCCTTTTTTGATGGACAAGTGTCCTCCGAAAGGGCACTTACCCTTCAGGTTTTTGCTTCCAAATTTCTTCAAACAAAATGTCTGAAGGAATTCCTTCAGACATTGTATCTGAAAGAAGTCATGTCTTTAGTGTCTTATATTTCTTGGGTGAATTTATTTAGACAAAATGTCTAAAGGAATTCCTTTGGACATTTTATCTGAATAAATTCATTCCTTGAGTTTCTTCATGGATTTTCTTCAGATATTTTGTCCAAAGAAATCCATTTCTTGGATTGTCACTTTTTCCAAAGGAAATCTTCCCTTTCAAGATTTCTACCTTGTACTTTTGATTCAACCATCTACCCTCTACAAGGACACCTTGAGCCCAAAGTTTCCCTTTGGGATTTTATAAAGGTACATTTTTTTGATTTTCTACCTCTCGTAAGGGATTCCCAACCTCTAAGTCACTTTTTGGAAGAATGTAAAGGTCATATTTTGCACTTAAGTGCCCTCCACAAGGGTACCTACCCTTCAGACTTTTTTTAAAAGACCCCTAGCCCTTTAAACTTGGTTTGTTCTACTGATAAAATGCCCTTTGAAGTAACTTGCTTGCTCTGTTAGGCTTTCGAGATCAAAATGGGTTTCAAGTCAAACTTTTGCTTGCTGGACCCAAAGCACTTGGCAATCAGAAGGAGGAAACACTTGGTTTTTTTCATAAAAATAGACATGTCAAAGAAAATCCCATAAAATTATAGTGAGATGAACTTATCAAAAATTGGCTAACAGGCCTTGTAAAGGAAGGGAAAAGAGGGGGTGCTTACTTTTGGTCTACAGGACCAAAATTGGTCAACACCAAGCTCAAGAAAAATTTCTCAAGGTCATCCCAAAATGCCAACTCTTCATAATCAATATAAAATACTTGAATTTTATCAACATTCTTACCAATTTCCTATGGAACATCATGTTGGCTAGTGGGCACCACTTATTCATCTTTTGTTGCAAGTAGATCATCATCTTCTTCCATGAAGCATGGCAATTCATCAATCCATTCAAGGTATACTTCTTCTTGTCTTACCATTGAAGTGTCTTCTTCTCCCAAAACCTTTTTTTTCTATTCTATATCATTAGCTCCTTGTTCAATATGTTCAAGGAACTTATCTATGGTGGCATCCTCCTCCAACTCTTGAGGAGTCTCAAGAATAATTAGCTAATGTGAAGGCAATAGAGAAGAAGTACTAGATGGAAAACCTTTAGGTGCTTTTTCAACCTTGTTTACATAGTTTTCTTCCCTTTGAAAGTTCACAAGGATGGTAACTTGGCTGCTACATTCTCCATGAGTGTTAACTTGCATGAGATGTTCTTCTGATGTAAGGAAAGGAGTGGTTATTTCTTATGCTACTAAGGCTTGACAACCTCCTCCACCATCGTACACAAATTGACCTTGAGATTGTCTCCAATGATCCAAATGTTCCTATCCTTGAACCAAGTTGTTATGGATTGGAATAATAGCCTTTTTAGATGGAATGAAATTAGCATTATAGTTATTAGGCTGCCTATTGAAATCTTGATGACCTTGGTGATTGTATTGGGGATTGGGTGGGGTACTTACTTATAATTGAGCTTATTTGAGTTGGGCTTGTAGTGACCTAATAATCTCATCTTTGTCTATAGTATTATCCACCTTATTGGGAGTGATTATAGACTTGACATTGGAATTAGGAACTTTATCCACACTTGGGGTTTCAAATGAACTATGAGATAACAAAGGCATAACAACTCTTAGGGACAATTTCCTAGCTAGTATCAAACTATTCTCAACTTCAATAGATATCTCATATGCATCGGGTAGAGTAAAACCTCCCATTGATTGTAACATTACTACCCCATGCAATGGCCTTTAGATAAGTGGGGAACACAAAGCTTGGATGGGTTCTCATGATATGTGGCAACTTATGCCATGTTCTTTGAAATATTTCATTGAAATATCCCATGGATTCATTAGGACCTCTCCTTATCACATTTAACTAATGGATTAGTGAAATGTGATCACTTTTATTCTCAAACCTATTCACTAACATCTCTCCAAAGCCATCCCAATTAGTGATGCAACCACCTCCCAATGTCTTATACCAGTCAAGTGCTTTACCCTTTAGAGACATGGAAAGTAGCCTAATGGCTATGTTGACTTGAGTGATATTGTGGAAATTACAAAAATTTGAGATGTCTCTAATGTGTTCAGATGGGGTAATAGGACCTTTTCTATTGAAGCTAGGAAGATTTTTGGTAGCATTGGGAGGAATAGGGTCATATGCAGGAAGGTTAATTGGATTTTGGGTGTTGAAGGATAAGAAATAATTTTAAATAACCATCTCTTCTCCTTCCTCTTGATCTACTATTTCTTCAACCTCCTCTTCTTCCTCTTCAAAACCTTCTTGTTCAGGATCTCTAAAGGTTAGGAATTATTTAGGGTGTTATTCTTCAAGATGATTTTAAGGTATATGGGCTTAATTGAAAACTCTAATAGAAGATGATCTAGTGAGGACCATGAATTATATTTTTGAAAACTTGATCTACAACCAGAGATTCTCACTTTTTAGAGTCATCAAATGCTGGATTAGAAACATTTCTTCAACTTTAGGCTTGTTAAGACCATCATTCACCTTGACATGTAAGAAATTAAGACCAATTGCCTCACCGGGCTTGGTAGAAATATTATCATCAAAGTGTGCACCCTAGGGCTCTTTGTTTAGCTCCTATAATTTGATATAACATGGAAACATCTCTCAAGTTTGTGGGAACTTGTAAGAGAGATGAATCTCTAGATTATGAGGGTTAGTTCCATATATTCATATTTAAGTGATTATCACCTAATATAATGTTTTTTTAATGGTAAAAGGGTTATGAGATATAATTAAAAGGAAACTACACTAAAGAGGTGATATATCAAGACATATCCCATAGATTATTACACTCCTACTAAGCAACAAAGCTTTCCAAGACCAATTCTAGGCATTGAATGATCCTAACATATTATTTCAATGTGAAGGTATGAATACATAGAATAATCAACAAGATAAATGATCTATGGGAATATTTCACACCATAGAGACAATTTCATCCTTCAAGAGGAGCCTAGTACATTCATACACTTCACATGACCTGTTAAAATCAGAACTCTTGTTTAAACATGAAGGATAAAGAGAGTAAGGATGACACCATCACTTAGCTCCACTATAAATCACTCAAAAACTTAAACAAAATGTTCTTAAATAATAATAAAACTTGTATTAAATGATGAAATACAAAATACAATGTCGTACCAGCAGGGTCTCACCATATTAGCTGTGGTCTTCATTACATAGCCAAGATGGCTCATACTTATAGAATTTAGAAAAAGAGAGAGAGAAGAGAAGTTGAAGAGGCACTAGGACAAGTGTAAAAATGTGAGGATTATTTAAAATCATATGAATGAGGTGTAAAATTAGTTATAATACTCATTTTCACATCATTTTATCCCAAAATAGCCTTTTCTCTAAGTGTGGCATAGCAATCTTTTCAATCATTCTTCCTTGTGAAACTGCCTTCATGATGGGATTTCAAGAGCACTTCAAAGAATGTTAGGTCCAATTATTTCATGTTAATTATTTAAAGGAGAGAAAAAATAATTTATATGGACACGTGTCCATCCCAAACTGAGCACCTTCCTCACATGTGGTGTTGAAACTCTTCACAAGCATCTTTAGGTCTTAAAACTCCTTGATAAGTGGAAAAAGGCAAGATTTTGATCATGAGATATCTTGTATATTTAAATTTTCATCCATAGGAAACTTATAAATAATCTTGAATCATCTCCAATAGTTACATTACCTGCAATCATCAATTCCCCTCTTAAGTGTCACAAGGCTTCTTTGTCCCATTAGGCCTAATTTCGCTAAAATAGCTAAAATTTGGATTTATCTCAATTGGTGAAATTTTATTCATGGAAGGAATAATAATATCATATTTTATTTTAAAAAATCCATTTTAAACCATTAATCTATCACCAAGACCCCATTTTGCCTATAGAGCCTTCACTAGGGCTAGTCCTCTTGTAGCCCTATTTTTGCATAAATATACTAGTGAAAGAGAATTTAAAAACTTATAGGACTAAGTGAGACCATTTTTTAGTACCCATTTCCATAATTTTTCTATATTTCAAGTTTCATGGCTCTATACTCAAGGCAAGTGTTCTTTTTGATCAATTAGTCCTCCCAATTAGGCTTAATTAGGCCTCTTTAACCTAGAAGACCAAAAATGGCTCCTTCACGTGTGAAAGATCTTGGAAATGTTTGAATAACTTTCACATGAACCATACCATGTTCCATATAAAATTTTAGCTTTTGGTTCATTTTGGAAGCATGAAAACTCTGAAATGGCCAAAAGACTAGTCTAGGCTTTTTTGCATGCTAGATAAGGAAAATGGATGTTGGGTGAGTACAGAGCTTCAAATTTATTTTAAAATGATATATGAAGGTCTATAACATATTATACAGTAAAAATAAACCTAAAAAAAACCTATTTACCTTGAAAGAAACTTCTAAGACACATTTTCTTCATTTCTCCATTAGCAACAAGCTTCATGGTGACTGCAACCTTTGTGGTATGGAGTACCTTGTTTTCCTTCAGAATTTATATAAAGTTTTTTTATATTTTTTTATGTGTTTCATATATTATCCAACCATAATCCAATGTATAATTACCTATTTTTTACCAATTTCACCATTTTCCCAAAAATTGTCACCTTCATGCATGCTAAAATAGCCCTTGCTCTGAGATAAAATAGAGAGGTTGTTAAATATTGTAATTGGAAAATTTATCATTGTATCATATTAATTAGGTATTTATGGTATTATTTACCAATTTTTATATTCTAAATCCTTCATTATGCCATTCCAATTTCTAAATTTGCAAGGTACACTTTATGAACCAAGCAATCTATGAAGGTGGGCAAGGTATGACTATGTTTGTAGGTTATAGGGATGGAATTTAGATTTATTATGAAATTTTTTGGGTCATTAATACCTTAAATTTTTTATTTAAACCACTTTTTACTCTACTTTCCCTTAACCACCTTCCATGCCTTTGAAACCTAGAACTTCGCCTATGACTGCAAAGGAGAGGAACTCTTGTTTAACATACTGGCTGTAGGTTATTTATAGCTTATTTCATGCCTTTAGGACCCATTAAAACCTATTTTGGTGTTTTAAACTCTCATTATTTATCCTCCATCAATTTTATATCCCTAGTTCATCCCTTATGCTCAAGGTTAGGCCACTGACTATGTGGATTGAAACAACCCCTATAGGTTGCTAACTAAGCTTTATTCACACTTGTATTAGTGTATTTAGGATTTATATGAGTTAATTAATGCCAAAATTTATTTTTATTTTCCAAATTTCATCCAAATATTCCCTTATATTACAAGTGAAACCACTTTAACCTTAATGCCATCATACCCTTTTGACTGACTGTGTTTTTCATGGATTTAGGTATGATTATGAATTAGTTACACTGTTTGGATATCCAAGGTAATTTTAAAAAATTATTTAATATTCCTATGGTATATTTTATAATTTTCTCAATTTATTCATCCCATATTTGGAACACACTAATCATCACTTAACAATTTCCTTTAACTCTCTGTGTATTGATTAAGACACCTCAAAACCCCTGCCTGTATGTAGTCACTAAGCCTTGTTTGATATTTTAAGGACATATTAATTATTTTTATTAATACATAATTCCATTATCATGATTTAATTTTTATTATAAACCTTCAAACTATCATCATATCAAGTTTTAGGCCTTCAATAAAGATAACCCTGTCTTGACTGTCATAGTCATGTTTTAAGCATGTTGTAGGTGATTAGGTAACAAATGGACTAGTATTTATGGTGAAATGACCTCCCATGAAGGTATTGGAGTAAAAAAACAACCCTTAATTTCTTTATAACTCAAAAAATGTCAATATTTCACCTTTACTCCACTATTTGTAACCATGATTGTAAGTGAGTGTTCCCAGACCTATACAGATAGGGGGTTTGCATGAGAGGTTTCAAAACATCAAATTTCACCTTAGGCTTGTTATTTTGGCTCATTATTTCCATTTTATCATTTTTTACCATTAAAAATTTATAGGATAGCTATAAATTTCCACTTTAGAGTGCAATGTCACCTTTCCATCATCCTCCTCTAGTCATCACTGCCCCTTTTTAGTAGTTTTAAGCCACTTTTAGGCTTATTCAAGATCCATATCCACTCCTCCTTTAGCCTTAAAAAATTTCATGAGTGTTATTTATGGATATGGATATAATATAAAACCAATAAGGGTGTTTAAAACTCTTTTACATGGCAAATTTTATTCCACAAAAACTTGAGGATCTATGTTTTGGTCCTTTAGGAACTGAGAACCCAATTTGATCTTCTCATTGTTTGAAGTGGAAACTTTAACTTGTGTGGCATATCAACCTATATATAATTCAATATAGCATCCTTTGGTATGTTATATGACTTCAATAATGAACTCCACCATGTATTCCACTCTTTTCTCCTCCGTACAAATCTCTTGAACTCAAGCATAAGCTGACTATGAGCAGACTAGGTATTGAATGAGGAAATTAGGCAATTTGGATTTGAAAAAGTATGATAATTTGTTATTTCACAAGGATACCAAATGAATACAAATTTTAAAAAATTAACCCAATCATATAATCCATCCTTATGAGCTCCTTCCACGTGCAAAACTTAGGTTACATATCCATGACTGCCAACTTTGAGAAACAAGCACATTTGAAAATCCTCTTTCAAGGGAATTGAAAGAGAAGTGTTGGTTGTTATAAATATCATGGATATTGGATTATTACCATCTCAAAACATCTCATAAAATTCATAGAGCTCCATGTATTCTTGAAAATAAGAAATAGATGCAAACTTACACCCCTCTTGAATGCAATTCCATAAAAAGTTATTTGCAGTGTAAATGATTATTCATGAAGGAGGAGCCACAAATATGAAAATTATTATTATTAAAATTAATCAAAATTATACTAAAATCTACCCATATAATCACTCTTTCCAATTCCACTTGGAGCTTTTATAATGAGTGATTGAATCTACCATTCCTTGGCTTGCTAATGCTAAAAGAGGATAAATGAGTTACAGATGGAATTTTTATACAAAAAAACCTAAATATGACTTTTATGGAGGTGAAAATACACTCCTCCATGTTTTAAACTGATTATGGACTTGATAAGTTCGTACAAGTGCCCAAAGGGGCCTATTTTTGAAGGATAAACTACCATTTCATGATCATAATAGACTTATAACTACCACTTGACATGATTCTAACATCATTCAACCTCCTCCACATTCTCATCCACCTTAGGGACAAATATTTTAATTTCAAAGTCCTTATAATTCATTTAATCAAGCTAAAAGGTGGCCAAATGACCTTGTTGGCCATTTTTGGCCCACATACCAAAAATTTACCTAAGTGTGAGAAGATGAACTTTCAAGAAAAAGTAGCAAGTTTAGAACAACTTCAAACTTCCAGGATTAGATAGTAGATAGCTTCAGGTTCTTAAAAGGAGAAGGCTTTAGGGTTTAACAAGTAAAATACTTCAAGCTTTCTCTCAGAAGACCTTGGGTTTGTCAAACAAGAAGACTTCAAGTTTGTGAAGGTGCACTACTTATTTAACTTTATAAGTTCTAAGTAATATCTAAAGTAAGTAGTTCCATTTGAGAAGATCGAATTGGTCTTGGCTAGTGATTTTTGGGTTCTCTCAGCAAGAAGACTTCAGGTTTGTGGGGATACCTTACTTAAAAGGTGAAGTAAGTTGAAAGCAGTCAAAAACCCAAAATAAGTAAAGGGACATGACAAACCTATGCTGGTCTTGGGAGGTGATTCATGGGTTCTTCAAGAGGCAAGTCTTTAGGTTTTTCAAGGTGAAAGACTTAAATTATTTTATAAGTCATAAGTAGTGAAAACCCCAAAGTAAGGAAGCAAGGAGTAAGTTACAAGGAGTCAAAAGCCCAAACGAATGAGTAAAATGAAAAGTTACAAAAGGAAAATTATGGAGAATAGTCTGAAAAAAGCAAACAACCATGGAACATTAAGGTCAATGCTCAGTAAATATAAAGGGCCAATCATCCAAGGATAAGTGGTATAAGTACATACAACTCACTTCTAGAACATGCAAAGTGGTCAAACAAGGATTAGACATGTCCAGGTGGAGCAGTGAACATACAAAGACCAACTGAGATAGTCTATATTTCAATAAAGAACATGCCAAGTTTTAAATGTAAGGATAAATCACTCACACTTGTAAGGAACATGCAACTACCTCTAGTATAGCTCACTTAATTCCAAATAGGATAATTGAATGCATAATGAGCTTGAGGAGATGGATGGTGATTCTAGACGGTTCATCCAGTGGTCAAAGTAGTTGCATGCTTTGAATGCAAAAAGATCACGTAGAATAAGCATTGGTGCGAGTCATAGATGACTTCCTCTCTCCCTTTTCTCTATGTCAAGCTCTTCCTCTTCTCTCTCCCCCTTTCTATATATCTCATGTCTTCCATTTTGTAAAGGGTTCCCAATTTTTAGACATTTTTTATCTTCTTGGGAGATGGGATGATCTTAGAGATATTGCAAGATATGCTCAGATAGTTAGGCTCAACCCTACCAAGCATTTTTAAGAACCACCTCTTATGAAATAAAGGATTTTTCTTTGCCTATATCTTACTTTGTACTTGTGTCTGTTGAGCTACATATTATTTCATCATGTGAAGGATAGTCTTCCTCATCCATGGTCCTCCTTTCTAACCTTTTTTAATGATTTTTTGATGTTGTTTGCAGGTCTAGTTGAGTATTATTTCTACCATTAATGTTAACTTAAAATGAGTCTTATAAATCCTCTCCATTTTCATTTATCATTTACTTAAACCTCCTCCATGAAATATTTATGCAACTAGCTTGATCTTGAGGTTGTGTAATCCAGTATTGTCCTCTACAGAATTAGTGTGGGTTCAAGCTTATGGGATTTTCCCATTTTAAATTGGTGCATCACTTGGTTAGTCTTCATAAGAGCCTTTTTCCCCATTCTAACCCTTTTTCCTATGAAATTTTTATTTTAGTAGTAGTTTAGGTGATTCACTGAGAGAAACTAGCCTCTTTTAAAATCCTAGAGGCTCAACCTCACCATAAGACACCCACATCCTGAGGTTGTTCCCATGCTTATGGATGGAAGTGGGAGAGCCTAAAAAACTCTCCTACAAGGGTGAAATTTCATGATATAATAGTTTTGGCATGCCCAGTGGGACTAAGGTCCAAATTAGTGGAAGGATTTTTGATGTTGTCCTTCTACTTATCAGCCTTTGGAGGCATTATACAAACATCAATGGTGACTTCAAGTATTTATTAGCTAGTTTGAGCAGTCCAAGTGCCTAATCAACATATTTGGTATGTATAATCAGCCATCTTCTGACCAACATGCATATTCCCTACCTCAACAACACACTAATCAAGCTAATAATGTCTGTTTTCCCCCCATGTGGCCCTCAAATGACCTATCATCCCTATCATGAGCCATATATACCAACACATAGGAAAACTTTAGTGAGCCTTGAAAAGCATGCACTAGAGTTGCGCTCACAAAAGTGATATGGCAAAAATATCCCTACTCACTAGATTCATTATGTGAGGGATTCATTATAGTAAATAAAAGTAGAATGGGCCCCTATTGAGAGAGAAAATTGGAACAACCTCACTAATGACATGATGGATATATGCAATTACATTCAAAGTATTGAGGATAAGCTGGAGGGACTTGAGGAATGGTAGGGCTGGCCCCACCAACCTTTGGTGCCTATGTATATAATGCCTCAACCTTCTTATGTGTTGTCCATTCCTCCTCAAGTTATTGTTTCAATTTATCCTTCAAATCTTCCAAGTTCCTCATATATTCCATAGTCTTTTCTTTCTTGGAAATCTATCCAAGGGGGCTATCAAAAAAATGAAGTTCCTCTTATGGAACAACATTCTATTTAGGTCTAAGACTTCATCCCTTTCTAAGATCCTTCTTCTATTCCTGACCACCTTAAGGAGGATATATTTCAAGAGAACATAGAAAATCAAATTAGAGAATTAGAGATAAAGCCAAGGAAGGAAGAGGAAAGGAAAAATTAGAAGATAAAAGTAGAACCACTACCTTTCCCATCTTGGAGCCAAGTTAGATAGCCAAGAAGATATTAGGTCATTCAACCTTCATCCCTCCCTCCTCAAGATCCTCTATCTTTTCCATCTTGGAAATCCATTTAGAGTAGTGGGTCGAAGAAGGAGGTGGTGATTCCTAAAGTTAGATAAGGAGATTTTTAGTCTCCACTCCTTTCCCTTCAAAATCTTAGAGCCTTTCCTTCACAGAGAACCATTCAAGAAGTGAAGTTTCAAGAAGAGATGTCAGATGTGATGATCCAAGAGACAAGTTAAGAAAATGAGGAGTTAGTGGTTAAAGAAAGTAATAAATAGAGGTTATCTCAACTTAATGAGATTTCCCTAAAAGATTTCCAAGACTCTTTCTCCCTCCCTCAAGAGCCATCAAAGAAGTTATTCCCTATCTAGAAAAGCACTCTCTCAAGCTGCAAACAAGGTGAACTTCTTCACCCTCCCACCATCTCCCTCTTAGAGGAAGAACCTATTTTGGAAAGAATAAAGGAGGAGCTTACAGTCAAATTTGATCCATCAAGGGAGGATAAATTAGGTTTAGACAACTAAGGCATGGGTTTGGCTTTGATGAATTAGACCCTAAAGGCAATACTAATGCCTTCATACTTAAAGAGGTATGTATTCATAATGTAATTGAGAGGAAGGAGGGTTTTGTTTGGCCCAAAGAGATTCCATTTGTCATTGATATAGATGAAAATGATCAAGGTGTAGAGATTGATGTAATCAATCAGTTGGTTGACCATGTTGGAGAGGGCATAAATGAGAAAGAGGATCAAGTTGAAGTATGGTAGCAGTTGTACCATGACTTTAAGGATCAAGTAGAGGTTATAAAATAGCTTATGCCTCTTCTAGAGTCTAATGATGAACTCACCAATTAGGTTAAAGAAGCTATCCAATCCCAAGATGAATTTTCCATCTAAGGCATTACTAATGTCTTCAAGAATGAAGGGGAATGGTCAGATCTAGAGCCACAAAAATATGACATGTTGGGCCTTAGATGGATTGATGAACTACCATATGGCTCCTTTCAAAGAAAATAAAACAAATATGGATTTGAAGTTGGCATTATCTCATATGACCAAGTGGAAGCTACCTTTTAGGATGAATTAGAGCTATTTTTCTTAGACCTAGACAATAAACTAAGCACCAACTCAAAGGAATCGTCACATGTTGTGCTTGATTTAGAGCACAAATTTGAGCCATAAAATGTGGATATTACAAGATCCCCCATAGTCTAACATGAACCAAGTTTATAGGACATGAATTGGTATATCTACATTGGGGAATTTTCATTCCATTTCCTCCATTAGAGGGCATACCAAAAGGTTTGAACATAAAGCTTCTTGGTTCACCAGTTCTAGTACCTCTAAAGCAAGGTATCTTTCATATTGATTTGTTACAAGTGAATGATACTCATATTTTTCCATTTCATCTAGGAGGGAGTACTTGTAAAGTGTAACCTTGTACATATTAGGATAGATTTCATTCTTTCCTCAAAGTGCCTTATGCACATTTCCTTTTTGTTCTATTTTTCCTTTCCTTAAAGTGTCTTGGGAACTTTGTTTTGTTTTGTTTTGTGATGTCCTTTTTAATTCAAGAGGGAGTTCCAAAAAGGGTCAGACTTGTATCCAATTCAGACTGAGTCAGTTGCAGAGGCAAATGGAGACTTTGTGCCTAATGGACTAGATAAGGCAACATGAGCTGGGTTCTCAAGCATAGCAGGTATGCTTCCCTATGAGTTGCCAAAAATGTTGGCCATTTTTGGCCCACATACCAAAAATTTTCCTAAGTGTGAGAAGAAGGAATTTTAAGCAAAAGTAGTAAGTTCAGAACAACTTTCAGATTCTAGGAGTAGACAACAAACAACTTCAAGTTCTTGGAAGGAGAAGGCTTTAGGCTTTAACAAGTAAAAAACTTCGAGCTTTCTCTCAGAAGACCTTAAGTTTGTCAAGTAGGAATAATTTAGGTTTGTGAAGGTGCTCTAATTATTTCACTTTATAAGTTCCAAGTAATATCTGAAGGAAGTAAGTAGTACCATTTGATAAGCCTGAATTGGTCGTGGTTAGTGCTTTTTGGGTTCTCTTAGTAAGAAGACTTTGGGTTTCTGGGACTGCCTTGCTTAAAAGGTAAATTAAGTTGTAAGTAGTTAGAAACCCAAAATAAGTAAAGGGACATGACAAAATTGAGCTAGTCTTGGGTGGTGGTTCATGGGTTCTTCAAGAGGCAAGTCTTCAAGTTTTTTGAGGTGAAAGACTTAAATTATTTTATAAGTCATAAGCAGTGGAAACCTTGAAGCAAGGAAGCAAGGAGTAAGTTTTAAGGAGTCAAAAGCTTGAATTAATGAGTAAAATGAAAATTTATGAAAGGAAAATTATGGAGAATAGTCTATAGAAATCAAATGGAGATGGAACATTAAGGTTAATGGTCAAAAAATCCAAAGGGATAATCAACCAAGGACAAGTGGCACAAGTACATATAGCTCACTTCTAGAAGATGCAAAGTGGTCAAACAAGGATTAGATGCATCCAAGTGGAGTAGTGAACAAGCAAAGACTAATCTGGATAGTCTAGATTGCACTAAAGAACATGATAATTTTAAATGTAAGGACAAATCACTCATGCTTGACAAGAGCATGCAGCTACCTATGGTATGTCTCACTCAGTTATAAATAAGAGAATTGAATGCATGAAGAGCTTGAGGAGATGGATGGAAATTCTAGACAGTTCATTTGGTGGTCAAATTAGTTGCATGCTTTGAATGTAACAAAGATCAAGTAGAATAAGTGTTGGTGTCAGTCATGGATGACTTCTTCTCTCCCTTCTCTCCACATAAATCTCTTTCTCTTCTCTCTACCCCTTTCTATATATCTCACATATCCCATTTAATAAAGGGTTCCCAATTTTTAGACATTTTTAATCTTCCTGGGAGATGGGACGTTCTTAGAGATATCATAAGATATGCTTAGCTAGTTAGGCTCAACCCTGCCAAGCATTTATAAGAACCACCTCTTATGCAATAAAGGATTTTTCTTTCCCTATATCTTGCCTTAGACTTATGTCTATCAAGATGCGTACTATGGCATCATGTGAAGGAGAGTCTTACTCATCCATGGTCCTCTTTTTTGACCTTATTTCAAGATTTTTTGATGCTATTTTTAGATCTGGTTGAGTGTTTTTTATGCCATTAATGTGAACTTATAGTGAGTCTTAGAACTCCTCTCCATTTGCATTCATCACTTCCCTGAACCTCCTCCATGAAATATTTATGCAACTAGCTTGATCTTGAGGTTGTGTAATCCAGTATTGTCCTCTACAGAATTAGTGTGGGTTCAAGCTTATGGGATTTTTCCATTTTAAATTGGTGCATCACCTGGTTAGCCTTCTTAAGAGCCCTTTTCCCCCTTCTAACCCTTTTAACCATGAAATTTTTATTTCAATAGTAGTTTAGGTGATCCACTGAGAGGAACTAGCCTCTTTAAAAATACTAGAGGCTCAACCTCACCATAGGACACCCACATCCTAAGGTTGTTCCCATGATTATGGCTGGAAGTGGGAGAGCCTAAAAACTATCCCACAAGGGTGTAATTTCATGCTATAATAGACCTTTTTAGCACCTAAAACCTAGTAAGTAGTCAATTTATGACTTGTAAACACATTAAAAACTTATAAAAGACCGTTTTAAGACATTTCTAAAATAAATTGAGCCTTTGACTAAGTTTTACCATAGTTGACCAATGTTGACTTTTATTGACTAAGCCAGGATGAGGATGGGTTTCAACAAGGACTAGGGAAAGAGTAAGTGAGACATGTAAGATAATAGATGACCCCATAGGACACATGACACTTTCTCTAAAGTTTAAAATATTATGGATTTACCCAAATTTGACTTGGGGTCAAATTTGGTCAACAAGCTCTTATTGAGGAATTTATGATTTCTCATCATAAAAGCATGGTGTACCATCTACAATCAAATGGCCAAGCTAAATCTTAAAATAAAGTGTTGGGTAAAATTTTGACAAAGATCTATGACATCAAGAGGGATGATTGGGAAGATTACATTCCTATGATTTTATGGACATATCACATGTATTATAAGAGAGCCATAGGTTTTACTCCATTCCAATTAGTCTATGGTTTTGAAGTAGTTATGCCAATAGAATACTTAGTACCCAGTCTATACATTATAATGGTCATAATCCTATGGGATCATAAGTATCTCACCAATAGACTTCTCAAACTACATAGGATGGAAAAGTATAGATGCAAAGCATCTTGGATACATGAATTTCACAAGCAGAGCTAGAAAACACGACATGATAGGAATTTTCACCATAAGGAATTTTATAAAGATCAACTAGTCTTATTATATGATAGTCATTTTAGAGAATTTTTGGGTAAATTATAGATTTGATGGAAAGGGCCTTATGTTATACATGAACTATCATAGAAAGAAACCATGGTTTTGAGAGATATTCAAGGAACTATTTTACTAGGGTGGGTGAATGGTTGTAGGCTTAAGCCCTATTACCAATAGTATTAATTGATCTCATTTTACTAAGTGAGTGGGTGCTAAGTAGCACCAAGTAGATTAGGATTTTTCATTTTTGCATGTTTTTTGTGTGTTTCTATTTATGTCTATGTGTGTTTATAGATAATATCTTCACTACCATTCAAGAACCAAGATACCAAGCATAGTGTACACCAACCATGTGCAAGAGAATCCATATGCATAATTATGGATGTAAATAGGAGTGAATAAAATAAATTAAGTCTAGGAAAGGTATGGATAAGTCACATCAACAATATCTCCACCATGTAATGATCATCCACCAGAAGTAAATGCTAGATCCAAGATTTGATTGACTTAATATTTAAAAAAATAGTGGCCCATCAACATCATCTACTCGTACCCCCATATGAACAACAAAGATCATAATAGCATATCTCTACACATGTGCCAATGATTAACTATCTTAATTACCAAATTAGATAAGATTTTCCACATCAACCATTTCATTCATGTCGAATGGATAGCTAAGCACAAAATTAATGTGGAAACTAAAAGGTGCAAAATCCATAAAGGTCATGTTTGAGAACCAAGTCAGCATTTCATTCTTTCACATATTTTCATGACCTATAAATCTAAAGAGATAAGCTAGTATTATTATGTAAAGAGCCACTAGAGTTTCAAGTTCATCACTCAAGAAATATGGATACATTATGTCTCATCAAGGGATTAAATGACACATAAAAAGAAGTAATGGGAATTGATATGGCTCTCAAGAAGACAAATTTTAATAATCTAGATCCATTCAAATTATTTCAAGTAGTAAAATAAAAGTTATTTCATCCTAACCCCATTGATGTTATGCAATTTCTTTCTCTCATAGACCCATCACTTCTAAAACATAGTTGGCAAGCACCTACTTTGAATGCCAACCTTTAACAACCTAGGGGAGATTGTACAAGTCTTGCTTAGCCAATATAATGATGGAAATATCTACCTTGGCATGGATGTCACCATTTTCATCAACACATAAGCTATGTCTTGAGCTTTGGGCATGCCTACATAAGGAGACACCTTGTCTCCATATAAGATAAGAGCACCACTTATTCTTTAGGAGTTATGTGATTTGTATGTTTAGGGATCAAAATGGATCCTAATTGAGTAAATCCATGACAAACCGTATGCATCCTCATGGAGTGCATCATAAGGAGGTTATGTTAGATGACCAAGTCTATGAAACAAATCGCAAAAGGATTCATGGACATCACCCATCACATGATCCACAAGAATGAGCAATTCAACTAGTTGGAGTAATTTACTTAATGGATACTCACAAACATTGATAAGTGTCACACATCTCTAAATTAGACATTCTAGTACCGATTCCTTATCTTCCTACTCTATTTCACACAATGGAAGTCCTCAAAGGGAGAAGTGCAGCCTGACATAGATTATTGGCTAGCATAATAGTTCCCCAACCTCATATAGACACTTAAGAAGAAATCCCTAACACATGAGTTCAAATTTAAAGCATGGTGGGAGGAGCTTATATAACTGATCAGTACACATCCCTAAATTCCACTAGATGTCATGCAATATTTGGGCCAACATATAACTATCACTTTGCTTCTAAAGGGTGTATTCATACACATTATAATTTATCATGATTACCCTTCACACAACTTCTATTATTTATCACCATGTACATGGTGTAGGTATAAGTCACTAAACAAAAAGCTTTCACAGCTAGGCATGTGAATCCATTATAGGACATACTACTTGGTGTAGCCATCCTTATAGCATAGTAATAAGAAGAAACCATTAGTTCACAACAACATAAGGGAAAGTGTAAGCTTTCCATAGAGAATCAATTTGTATCTCCTCCTTTTAATTGTAAGACATGAAGCATGGAAACTTGGTTAGATGATCTGAGGGTCCCCTAAATCACAAGCTCATGTGACATTTCACAAATGGGGATGGATGAACAAGAAGTCTACCAAGTAATGATTATAGATATGGATGGAAATTTATATGATAGAGAGGAGGATAAAGAATTATTCTTCTAGAAGTATGTATGCATAGTTTAAGTGCATAAGTAGATTCCTCCAAAACTATAAATGGACCTTCCATCTTTCCTAACATTCATTATCATTGATACCATATAAGAAAAATAAATCAGCTACAGTGATGGATTGAATTTTTCTCACCTTAACTTGATCCTAACTTCAAATTTTAAGATGTTTTTTCTTCCCTTATAGAAATCCCACCAAATTCACTCATGTGTAGACCCCAAACTAGGTGGGAGGATAGGGTCTCCCCTACACTTTAAGAGTGCACATTCAGATGACCAATCATCCCATGGGAAGCACAACCTATCCCTTACTCTACTTCACCACCACCTAAATGTAGGTTGGTCACTCTTAGACACAAGAATTCATAGGTTTCTAACTCAAAATTTTGACCAAGTGATTCACCACCATCACCATATACACATGAGGTCAAATAGCTTACACTCGAGTAACCCGTAATAGAATAACATTTACCCTCAAGGGAGGAAGAAACTCACATAGTATAATGGCGAGTAAGGAAGGAGGATAAGAAATGAAAAAAGGATCATGCACATAAACAATAATCAACTCAATAATCCAAAGAGTATGAGGCCACACAAAAATGCCAAGGATGTAAAGGTTGATCGATAGAAAGCCATATATGTGGCCAAGAAGGCCTAAGAAGCTATCAAAATAACTAAGAAAGAATATGAGGTGTAGGTGTAAAAGGAAAAATAAGTTGAGCTCATTTCCAAGGCTAAGGTAGAGGAAGAAGAATATCATAAATAGGATGTATCAGTCCAAGCACACTAGGCCATGGAAGCTACCAAGCATGCACACTAGCAAATAGATAAAGTTATGAAGAAGAAAAATGAAGAAGAAAATGAATCCCTACACCAACAATAGGCATAGGCACAATCATAATCACAGGTATAGGTTGTAAAAGAATAAGTTAAGGCTACAAACCTAGTAGAATATAATAAAGAAGAAGAAGAATGTGCACAACATTTTTAGGGCAAGGAAGAAAAATCAAAGTAACAAGCTATGTAGGAAGAACTAAAAAAGAAAGTGCAAGAGGAGGAGGAAGAGGAAGAAATAAAAATAAATAAGGTTGAATATGTTATGTAGCAACTCAATCTACTAGTAAAGGCCACAACATAATAAAAAAATTCACCTAAAAAAAAAGGTAGAATCAAAACAACTATCACAAGAAGAACAACTAGCTACAGCTTAGATACGTCCTCAACTCCCAAAACTGTCATTATGAGGAGTTTAGATTTGGGATGTCCCAACTATTTGTGCTTAGTATACCACTTTTTCTCTCCCACTTACCATAATACCATGACCATATTATTTATTAATTGTGATAACATTGGCTTCACTCCCACTCAAGAAAGAAGCCTCATTGGATGTCTCCAAGTTCCCACTGAAGAAACAATTATAGGGTGCAATTGTATTTTAGGAATCCATTGTGTAAAAGGATGCCTCTTTAAAATTAGAGATGGATTGATCCAAGTTAGAGAACATACAATTTAAGTCTCACCTTCATGAATCTACAAATATGATCCAAGACACCTATCTATATTTAGTCACGTGAGCAACCAGGGACCAAGTCATGTCCAACAAATGAAGATGCAAGACTCTAGTCTCTGAGTTAACCAAGGACTAGTGCATAGCCTAGAAACTCTATGAAATTGGCATATTTTACCATGATTTGAAGACCAAGGCTGCCACACTCATCACATTTTTGGAGGATTACTAGGGCATGTTTGTCATTATTTCACTTCAAGCACAATAGATTGTGCACACCCTGTTAGATTGGAAGTAGCAACTAGATGACTCTTTAACTAGTTCTAGCATAGAATTTGCCATGTTCATAACCACCAAGACAACTATGGGTATCCATAATAATTTTTTTGATAATAATTACATATCACTACAAGACTTTCTTAATTATAGGGACAACATGCATGACAACATTCTCAACTGGTAGAGTCAACTTTTACATATTTCCTTTGCAAGTCTCCAAATCTAATATCATGAAAACAAACTAGATTAATTTACTGGTGAGCTATATATGAGGGTTAATAACATCAAGGAATCCATGAGCATCACTAATTACTTAGATCTCAATTATACCATTGGCTATCATGCACTATTTCACACCTTTTTATGCATGGTCTAAGAAGTCATGATCAAATGACATGCATACAAGATTGATCTATCTCCATTTTGTAGTGAGGTTACCCAAATTCTCAACACTCTTATGTACAAGCCATCATCAGAGCTCCATTAGTTTATCACTCAGCACAAGGTTGTGTATTCTAAGGCTAAGGACTCTTTTAGGCATTCATCATCTGCATCTTGCCACCTCTATCAAGATAAGTATTATGCAAGGTGTCAATTTTGTAAAATTTTATATATAATTTTGTATTTGGGATGAATAATAATACAATTAGGGCCAAGATGGTTAAAAATTCCATAAATTTTATCCACCTAATTATGTCATCCTATTTAAAACCTAAAAATGCCATAGGTTGGTATGATAGTTGAAAACCTGAAAGGGCAACTAAGTAGTGCGTAAGAGGTGAAAACTAAAAGTAATGCCTTGATCAATTACTGTGACTCTTACTAGTCTAACCACTTCTTTAGCTTCTACCCTTTGATCAACTTTAGAAGATCATACAATGTTATCTCAAGATGAGACAACATTTTATGTCTAAGAAAGTGTTGGGGGAATAAACTAGATAGTAAAGTTGCATAAGATATTTTTTATATCCATGCATTATGTACTTAGTTTGTCAAATATATGTCTATTTTATTCTATCTCCATGACTTTTAATAATTTATAATATGAATAGACTCTAATTTTGGTGCCAAGTATGAGAAGAATATGAATAGTCATAGACTACAAATGTCTATATATACTTGTGTTTTTAAAAAGAGAATTACACATTTGAAGAGATCAATAGAGACTATTTTGGTTATGGTTACCTATTGTATTTCTTACTTTGTTCCTTGTGTGCATTCTTATGTATAATGTTTTGATTACTTTTTTTATAATTTAATTCAAATATTTTGTAAATGTTAATGAATCACTGGTTGTTCCTACTTCTTATTTAATGAACAATAATTCAAAGTCGTTGTACTTTTATTTCCCAACCTTGTGTATGAATACTATTTACTATCATGTGTACTAAAGCATAATTCTATCTATCCTCATCCTTAGCATGTTTTGATGCTTCAAGAACATCTATTAATAGTAAAAAATTAAAATAAATAAAAAATAATAAACAAAAACAAAAGATCTTAAGAGCCCTTAGTCTAGGATTTGTGTTCATTTTTAAAGAAATAAGTCAAGTGTGAAATGAAATTTATCCCCTTGTATTTGTTTGCATTTGTAAAATTTGAAAAATAAAAATAAATTTATGATATAATTTTTATGCACCAAATGTAAGTGTGAATGAAATTTTGAAGTGCTAAAAACCTCCTTTTGTGGCCTTGGGTCCTACAAAAAATGTTAGTGGGTTTTATTTTGTACTTTAATCCAAGGTGATATCCCTATAAACTAGATCAATAAAAACACAAAATCAACTCTCTAGAATGATTTCATAGTTACCCAATAAACTGTGAAATGTGAAATTATTCACGTGTATGAAAACACATAAAATTATACTAGTAAAAACTTGCAGTGGATGATTTCACTATTTTAAAATAATTTCACAACTCTATTCAACAATTTTGTAACTCAAGTCTAAAATTTCACAACTCAATGATTTCACAACTTCGGTAAATAATTTCACAACTCAAGCAAAAAAATTCACAACTCAGGCAAATGATTTTGTAACTCTATGATTTCACAACTTGGGTCTATAATTTCATAACTAAGGTCTATAATTTTTCAGCTATCTCAAACCTTGAATAAAAACGTCAAATTTGACAAATGATTTCATGATTTGAGGGTACAATTTTGCTATTAAGTGTCCTAAATTTGTAAATAGTCAATAAAATCATAAAAACACATAAAATAAAGAATAATTTCACAATTAAAATGAATGATTTTGCAATTAAAATGATAATTTCACAATTTAACTATATGATTTCATAATTAAAATGATAAATTCACAATTAAACTCTACATATTCATATTTTTGCATAAAACAAGAAAAAACATTAAAACTATAAAATGAATTCACAATTTTATTTCATGATTTCACAACTTTCTCTACCAATTTCATAGTTTCATATAGCCAAGGCTAAACTAGAGCAATTTCATAGTTTTCCAAAATAAATTTATAGATTTAGTCAATGATTTCACAATTTACCTTATTGAATTTACAATTACATAATCATGAATTTATAGTCACAAGTTAAACATGGAAAAGTTAACAAGAAATCAAGAAATTAAGATCTAGAATGAAATATTCTTAGCTCCAAAAATATCTCAAGTTACTCTATATATGCTTGTGGCATACATGGTCTCACTAGGCATGCCATTATATGATCAATAGGAATCCAAGAGGGGAGATTATTATGGTGTTAGTATGAATAAAATTAAATAAAACATACTAATAAAAATTAACACCTCTAAACTAGACACTCAAAGATCAAGATAATTATACAAGTAACTACCAAATGAAGATAAAATAAACAATTTTACCTTGTATGAGAGAAAGAGTTGTATATTGGAAATAAATTGATGTGCTTAGTTATGTGATCAAGAATTATTTAGAAATGGAACTCCTTGCACCACCTCTTCTTATCACCTTGGTAATGTTGAGTTTGGTTTTGGCTTTGGCTTGGCTTGGCTTAATAAATGATCATGATAACATTATAACAATGGGATCTTTGCATGATAAATTTACACCGAGAGAGATTATTTATCAGTGGGTGAGGCCTTGTATTTATAACCTCCAAAATTAATTCTAACCCAAGTGTATTTAAGTTAAAGTTAGCTATGGTTGAGTTTGAACTAACCCTAGTTGATTTAAGGAGGGAACATGTAATTAATATTTGGGATAGAGATCATATTTATTAATCATGTCTCTCCATTTCTAAATTTAAGGGATATAAAGATATATATTTAGTTCCTTGAATTTGAGGATGATGACATCATTATGGCCTCATTTTTACTAAAATTTATTTTTTACAAAATTTATTTTCATTAATTTCACATGGAAATTCCACTTAAGCATTTAATTTGATTTAATTAGTTAATTCATTCTGCTTAGCATTTCAGGAATTGTTCAAATGCCTCATTTAATGGGTCCAAAGGCCAAAATTCTAATTTTCTAGGTCATAAGTTGACTGGAGATGAATCCATGAGAGGTTATTATTGTGTATAGGATAATACCTCAAATAGGGATTCCTCAACATGATTTTGAGCACTAATGTCTGATGTGTAGACAAAATTGAGACATTAAGTGATTCTTAGGCTTAATTTTAACTATATGGTAGAAATCAATCTAAATTCTAGTTGGAATCTAGTTTTGGACAAAAAGTAATGTCTATAGTTAGACTCATAGCCTCCAAGATATATTTCATAGTGAGTGTTCATTGTCTAGTCTTGTGACCACCTAAACCTCACTTTACCAACTTTTCTACCATGAACCGTGATGCAATGATTCCTAAATATATGAGTTTTTAAGCTTGAGGGTTACTACAGTAACTTCTTGATGGTTGAAAAAGGATGGGAGGTGATCCCTCCTTTGCTTGGCCTTACAGTTGTGTGTGGAGTCCATTTGAAGATAACTTGTTCAACATTTTGTATATACTTTTAAAGAAATTACATCTTCATTTGAGATCTATTATTATTATTATTATTATTATTATTATTATTATTATTATTATTATTATTATTATTATTGAAATTATGTGTATATTGAAATAAAATTTGTAATATGTCATTGGAAATAGCATGATGCTTCTTTAGCATTTGCATACTCTTCCTAATGAGTGTATCGGATTGTAGAATTAATGAAAAGAGTATTTTATGTTCAAATTAAAATTGTATATTATGAAATGGACATATATATCTCTATAATTTTATAGTTGATTGAAAATAAGATCTTTATCTTTCCTAAAATAGTGTAATTCATAGTTTTGTATGAAGCCATAAAAGGCTAGTTGCATTCAAATATTTTTTATGCACTAAATCACTCCAATTTCTCCCAATTTTTATTGTAATGTAAATTATGGGTGATCAATAATTTAATACAATTTAAGGCATAATTTTTAGAGTTATGAGTGATTTTTTATTAATTTTTAAATTTTCTATGCTAAAAATCTTTATATCTTCTTTTTAATTTTCCTTCACTTTACATAAATATTTTTCATGTGAAATGGTACACTAGAAGGATAAACATAATTTTAATATGAAATTATAGATTTTTTAAACCCAATGCCATTAGTTTTGAAAAAATTTGACCTTTGGTACTCTAGATATGATTTTTTGTAATTAGATGGTCTATAGGTTAATTATGTTTGGCACATGGTATTTTGAAGGGTATTAGCCTTAGTCCATATGATAAATACCTATTATAGAGTGATAGTCCCCCATGAGACCACACATTATTTGTATTAATCCCCTTAGGGTTTGTTTAGTGTTGGTTTAGCAGCTTATTGATTATGTGTTTGTAAACCACATCATGTGATCATAGTTGTTATTAGGTTGGCCACATGGCTTTATATCCATGTGGTTTTCATAGATGCTAGCCACTTGATTTATTGGATGTAATGGTTAGTTTTGTAGAGCATGTATAATCATATATTCAACTAAATAATGAATTATTACATAGGCTATTATGTATCCAAATAGATAGGCAAACAACCTCCTAAAATATAGGAATGAGGAATAACAAATAAACTTAGAATAGAGTTCATGGGTGAAACAAACTAAAAAAATAGCCATAACTATATATAGTGAATTAAACACCCATTATTATAATCTAACATTCTCCCCCTTAATTTAGCATAACTTGAAGATAATAAGAAAGATATTATCTAAATGCCTCAAATTTGTCACATGCAAGTGACTTAGTGAAGACATTTACATGTTGTTCTTATATTGAGAAATATTGGATCAGAATGTTGTGTTGATGTACATGTTTTCATATGAAATGAACTTGCACCTCAATGTGCTTTATGCATTCATGAAAGACTAGATTGCGAACAAGTTTTAGAATACCCTCATTATCACAATGCAAGATGGTAGGTGTCTTTTATGGTACTCCCAATCCATCTAGTATGCAACATAACCATATCACTTCATAGATAGCTCCTCTTATAAAATGATATTTTTATTCAATTAAAGATCAAGAAACAAATTTTTGTTTCCTTCTCCCTAGGATATAGGAACAAATCCAAAAGGAACACATATCTATAAGTGTATTTTATGTCATCAATATTTCTTATATGATCTGAGTTTGAATATCCTATCAAGAAAAAAATATCATTCTTATTATATTCTAATCCAAAGTCTATTGTACCCTTGATATATCTCAATATTCATTTTTTTGATTGTAATTGAGACATCTTCAGCTCCTACATAAATAGTGAAAGATAGCTAACTGCATAGGTGATGTCTAGGCTAGTACATGATAAGTAAAAAAAAACTCATAATCAACTACCGATAGGACTTGAATCAACTGTTGATGATGGATCTATATGATACAACTAAATCCTTATCTTTATAAGTGTATAAATTGGATTATTGTCTATCATCTTAAATTTTTGGAGCATTATCTTGGCATATTTCATTTGGGACACAAATATGTGGTGTTCTTTTTTCCATACTTCTAATCTAAGATAGATATTTCATGTTGAATGATCATCTTATATCTTTCTTGGTTGCATATATCATCTCCATTGAACTTCTAGTGATGCCTAAACCATAGACATAAACTATAACAATCACAATATGTCACTTTTATTGTTTGAGGTAGAGATTTAGATCATATGGACTCCTTTGGAATCCATGTTTAATGAAATTCTCATAAATTTTTATGTACCGAGATTGAAGAGCCTATTATATAGATATTTTATGAGTTTACATACTTTTCTTCCATTACAAGGAGTGATAAAACCTTTTAGTTTTGTCATGTAAACTTATTATTATAGATCTCCATTGAGAAATACACTTTTTACATGCATTTGGTGGACTCTCTATCCAAATTGGGTAACTAGAGAAAATATCATTTTAATAGTCTTGATCTTGGCCATAGGAGAAAATGTCTCCTCATAATTTTTGCCTTCCTTTTGTGCATATCCATTTTATAATATTTGAGCCTTTTGCTTGTAAATACTAACATATTTTCTATATTTAGTTTTGAAGATCCAATTACAACTGATTAGCTTCTTCTTTGGTGGAATATCTTCAAGCTACCATGTTTTATGTTTTATCAATGATTAAAATTATGCATCCATGGCATCCTTCCAAAGTTTAGACTCTAGGTCTTCCTAAATTATATAGGGCTCTCCTATTTCTAAAAGAGTGCTCATTAGGACCAAATTGACCTCATTTTGAGTCATATTGTGAATCCTTGGTCCAATAGTTTTTGTGTTTAGAATTTTATCTAGTTTAACATCCCTTAATGTATTTTTATACCATTCAAGTATGTGTTGAGTGGTTCTTTTGAGTGGTGGAGTTACACCATTATTCTCATCATCATCACTATCTTCATTTGGTAGATTTCCATATTCTACAATCTCTATGAGACTGATTAGTATATCAAGTGAGCTTTTATAAGGAGCTTCTACTTCTATCTTCTTAAAAACTCAACATCTTTGTTTATGTAAATTTTCTTAGTCTTTAGATCCATTAATCTATAGGCAAGTACTTCTTCATTATACCCTAATATGACATGATTATATATTTTCATGTCAAGTTTAGTCCTTTCTACTTTGGGAATATGCATACTTGTTTTACATCTAAAAATCAAAGATGTGCTATAGATGGATTACATCTTAACCATGCTTCTTGTGGTGTTATTTAATCAATAATTTTAGTGAGATATCTATTGAGTAGATACACTATGGTTTTGACTTCTTCTACCCAAAATGTCTTTGTAAAACCAAAATCATGTAGCATACATTGTACCATTTCAAAAATAGTATGATTCCTCCATTTAGTAATAAATTTTTTTTGTGGTGTATGAATGGGTGCCATTTGATGATAAATGTCATTTTATTTTAAAAATGTTTTAAATTTGTTACTAGTTAATTCCCCCTCATTATCTAAGCAGAGGGTTTTAATGTTTTGACCAGTCTCATTTTCAATAGTAACTTTAAACTATCTAAAATTTTCAAAGGCTTGATTCTTCCTAGTTAGATAGTAAACCCACATTTTTAATGTTTTAACTAGTCTCATTTTCAATAGTAACTTTAAACTATCTAAATATTTCAAAGGCTTGATTCTTCCTAGTTAGATAGTAAATCATCAACAAAGAACATGAAGTACTTAAACCTAACATGACTATGTGACATCAATCTACATAGATCGGTATGCACGAAATTAAGATTTTTATGGGATTGATATGTACTTTAATGAAATAAATCTCTATGTTATTTTCCCACTAAGCAATGTTGACATTTTTATATACCATTTTTGAGAGATTGAAATCATCTTACCACATTATAATGGTGGAGTTTATCAAGATATCTAAAATTGATGTGACCAAATATTATGTGCCATATTTTTTATGAGGTTGAGTCTTTTGCCATAAGTGTTTGATTGTTTGTTTACACAAAATCAAGTTGGAACGTTTTCCAACTCTTGAGGCTCCTACAAAAAAATTTAATAATTTTGACTTATATATGATCAAACACATCTTTTTTCCACCTTTTCAATCAAATTCAACCTTGAGGTTGTGGTCAGTTAACTAATTGATTAGTAGAAGATTCTTTGTGAGTCTTGGAACATACAAGACATTTGAGATTTTTTAAGCATTGTGTCCAAGTGGTAAAAATACATTCCTAATACCTTGAACATGGTAAGATGAATCATCACCCAAAGAGACATGATTTTAGAAGTATCATTCATACTATAGAACCAATCTTATCTTTTAGTCATGTGTCGAGTGGCACCTATGTCGACAAACTAGATATAACTTTGTGGTGTTGATTCTTCATGAGACTGTGTAGTATATAAGAAGTCCACATCTAAAGGGTTTTTTATTATTGGGTAATTTTTCCTTGATGATTTGATTTCTTGTTCCCATGACCTTTATTTTATTAGTTTCCTTTGTGTGGATGAGAGGATTATTGGTTACTAGGCTTCTTGTCGCTTGAAGGCCCTATGTAAATTAATTATACCCAAAATCCTTAAGGTCATGGAATTTACTTCCACATATAATACATGTATATTGTGTTGATGTCCTTGATTTTGTTTATAAGAATTGATATACCTTTTACCTTTCTATTGATTAGAGGAAAGAGCATGTTCTTCTGATTCTTCTTCTTCTGTATGCATAGACTCATCTTGTTATAATATGTTTACCAACTTGTAAAAATATGGTTTTTATTATGTGACTCTAAAATTAGTCATGAATATCTTATAATAGGGTGGTAGTGCTCTCAACACAATAGGTATAAAAGATGCATCTAAAACTATCTTTCCTAATACATGGAGTGAAGCCCTTAGGGTTGTAACACATTGTAGAAAAGATTCTAATTTCTCATTAGAATTAAATTTTAATGAATGAATTTTACTCTATAAATGGAGAATAGTACCTTAATTTTTAGCATCATCTAATATTTATCCCTTATCCCAATCATCTTTAGTTGTTGTGGCCTCATAGATATAAGGTTGTTCCTCATTTAATACCCCAAACATAATGAGCAGTTTTGACTTATGGTTTGATTTATCAAACTTATGTTGTTAATAAATGTCAATGGCATGTCAAATGAATGTGACATTTACAACAAGCCAAAGGTCTTCAAATTCTAAGTGTCTTGATTTTTGTTTTCCAAGTGACATAGTTGTCATCATGTACAAGTTGTGAGTCTATAAGAAGGAATTTTGGGCCATTTCTAGCCATTTTAGAATCTGACCAAAGGTGATGGATTGATTCCTTATCACTATAGGTATCAAAGTCTCCTTTTAAATATATTGTCATTCTAATATACCAAATCTTTATTTATATGAAACCTTTTTTTATACCCATCGGTACATGAAAGAATTTCACCCTTTCTTTATACATGGTAGTACATGAAAGAGAATGATATATAGTAATTAGATGGTAATGAAATAAGTTAAACCAATAATTATAACCTAATTATATTTAATTCCACATAATTGGGTGTACATTTTCTATATATTTAAAATTTCCACCTATTAGGATTTACATCTTTTGATTATATTAAACGGGTAATGTGGAGGGTTGGATCAATAAATGTTTAACCTTAATTCTCCCTAATAGTTTAAATGAAATATGCATACATTTCATTGTTATATTTATATTATACTATTTATTATTAATTAAATGGTAACAACTTTACCTGTAAATGTGAGTCAGAAACATAGTTATGACTGAACAATGTGATTGTGTAAAATGCACTATTTTGTTTTTCAATGTATTTACTTGTTAAAATAAAATATTATAATTTTTTTGAAAGTAAATTATTAAAATTAAAATTAAAATACTAAATCCATTTTATAAAATAATATCCATAGCTTTAAAAAAAATGGGCTCTTTGGCCTCTTTTAAAAAAAATATGACTTGTGTAGCTAAATTTACTTAGTTGTAACTAATTTTAATAAAATAGCTAAATATAGTGGGATGCCTAAAACTTTTTTATTCTTCCAAAATTTTATTTTAGGGGATTTTAATCTCCCACCTATTATTTATCAAAAATAATTCTCACCAACCCCCCATGTATCAATACAAGTATATAAAAGACAAAACTTGTATTTAAAGATTTAAAAATATAAAAACAATACATTAAGGGGCTGAGAAGAAGCTTCCAAATGACCATATGGCCTATTAAAAAATTGTAAATCACACATGAACATGAAATATTATATAGTCTATTATGTCCCCCAAGTATCATATTTCAAATTTTCATAATGTACAATGTCCAAACAGGTAAAAATTGTATAGTTGTGTAGAAAGCTAAGATAAATTATAGATTTGTTGTTTAAGTCACCTAAAACACTGTACTGCTTACTCAAAAGATCTAAAAATTAGTATAGGTTGAAATTTTAAATATTATTATACGATATTTTGGTCTCAATTTTTAAATATCTAATTTATACAATCTGTACTAGCCAAAAACTGTATGGGGATAAGTTGTTAGAAAAAATAGTCTATAGGTTTTATGTTCAAAGAGTTTTATGGCCTACTGAAAATTTAATTTTTAAAATTTTAAAGGATAAATAACTTATATATATATGCCCCTATACCATAAAATTTGGGATTTGGAAACTATATGGCTAAAAATTATCAAAAACATGCATAAATTTGCATAAAATTCATTTAAACAAGAGAAATATTGTGAGAGAATGATTGAAAATTAAAACATGGAAATAAAAAATATGAAGTTGTGTAATGGATGTGAGATAGGCTATAATATTGAGAGATCAATGAATGAGAGATCAAACTTCTCAATTATTTCCTTTGGCTGTAGTATAAGGGTGCCTCTGGGCTCCACCTCCTCTTATTTTCCTCAAAAATAAATCCCAGTCTAATACAAAATGTAGAGCATGAATAATCATATATTTAGATAAAATAATGAATAATTACATAGGCTATTATATATCCAAATATATATCCAAACAACCTCCTAAAATATAGGAAAGAGCAATAACAAATTAACCTAGAATAAAGATCATGGGTGCAAAAAACTAACAAAATAACCATAACTATCTATGGTGAATTAAACACCCATTATTATATTATAACAAGTTTATCTATCCTCCAACATTTTTTTTATTTTTTATAACTTTTAAAAATAAAAATAATATAATATTATTAAATTTAAACTTAATATTTATAGTGTTTTAACTTGTAATAAGCATTAAAAAAATAGAACCTTGGTTTGATAATATACCTAATTATGTTCCTTTATTTTCAAAGACCTAGAGGCCCGAAGGTGGGTTAACCTCAAAATTGACCCCCCTATATTTTTTCATACTCTTCTACATGATGTAATTTTTGAGACTAAGAATTACATATTTTTCTAGTTTTGACCCCTTTTTATTCATGGATTCCATATTTTACAACCTAAGGACTTGTGTACCTGTGATTGTAGTGATTTGGTGTCCCATAGGAAAGGGAACCCAAAATTAACCCCCACCCCCTCAATATTTTGTTTACTTCTACATGGAAGTGGTTTTTGGATCCAAAACTTAATTTTTTTTCATTGTGTTTTTGTCCTTGAGAGGCCATTTTGGACCTTATTAGCTATCACAGGCTCTTGGGAGCACCAAAAAGGATTAACCTGAAAGGGGAACCCCATTATTTTTATGCCCCCTTCATTTTGAGATAAAATTTAAAATATTAACCTAATTTTTTTTTTAATTTTCACCTAGAACCTCATGGTAAACATTAAAGGTTGTGGAGGAGCTTGAATATTCTGCGACTTGTTTAGAAACCATAGGATATTGTGACCTATGATATTTTCATTAAGTTGGATAACTATATAAAAAACTTACACTTTTCTATCATATTAGAAAATTAAAAGTGAAATATTTTATATTGACCAGAATATTGGAGACTTCATTAATGGGCAATCGTCCTGGGCTAAGGAAAGAGGATGACTATGGAAATGTCATCCTCCAATACCTCCTCCATCCTTCAAAAATATGGATTTTTTCAACTCAATGGCTAAATTAGAGACATTATTTATGGATATTTTTATTTTGGCTTAATTTAATGGTCAAGATAGGTTTGATCTGATGGTAAAGATTGGTTGATTTAATCTTAAAGGGTATAAACATGATATTTAAGGAACCTTTATAGTTCTTATGGGGACTAATTGATATTTGTTTAAATCACTTTTATCTAATTTAATTCAACATGATATTAGACTTCTTTTGTGACTTAAGTGTGAATTGAGCCCTGTGATTGGTTGAAATCACTCAAAAATCTCTATGAAATCCATTATGATGTAAGACATCTCATTTGAATAAGTGGTTTTAGGTCCCACCAAGACTTCTTAGAGAGTTTTAGGTGTATATAAGAGCCTGTACATTGATTGAATCAAGTGGTACATGCATGGTTGCATAGTGATTATGTATCCACTTTCACATCACCTTTTGTCACTTGGGCTATGAAATTATGCAAAATGTGTATTGTACATTCTTAAAAAAATGGCATGTTTTTATGTATTTCCATGTCATTTGTTGGGCATGAAAACATCTATGCTCATCCACAACCAATTTTTTTTCTAATTTCGTTAATGTTTTGTCATAGCCAAAATTACCTCCCAAACCTCTATTATGATTTTATTTAATTGAATTATCTCACATTGATCCTCTAGGTATACACAATTTCATTCCTTTAAACATAGAACTTTCATGAATAAAATAATCTAACCATGGTGGCATGTCTCTACTCATTGGTTTTTCACATGCCTTTTATGCTTCTTGAAAATATTTATTGTTTACATATTATTCTTTCATAATATCAAATCCTACGACTTCTACTCTTAATTCATTTAATAGTAATACTTATTGGCTCAACACATTTGCAACTCTGTTTGAATTTTGATCCCTATGTTTCAAAAACAATGAATGTCTCTATAGGAATTCAATCCAATTCATATGTCTTTGATTTAAATTTTGTGAACTATATATCTCGATGATATGTATACAAAACAAACTCCTTATGAAAGAGATAATTTCCCCACTTCTTGAGTGCTTAAATAATCTCACATAACTCATAATCATATATTGAAAACTTGTGTTTTTCATCATTATACTTCTCACTAAATTACATAATAGGTTTTCCTTTTTGACTCGATAATGGACCTATTTTTATGCCACTATAATCACAATCTTATTGAAATACTTCACCAAAATCTAGTAATGTCAAAATTGGTTGTTTGGTTATTTTATTGTTTAATTGCTAGATTTCTATCTTTTTTTATTACCTATATAATTTATACACATTTCTCACTAAAATTTATAATGAACTTCCTATAAAAACTCACTAATAAAAAAAAAACTACATGCCTTAAATATATTATATAGTGATAGCCAATTCAGTATAGCTCACAACTTCTTTAGATCCATCTTCAAACCTTATTTATAAATCACAAAGTCTAAGAATACCAATTAATTCTACATAAAAATTGCATATCTTAAAAATTCATGAGTAATTTTTCATCTCACAACTTATTTAGTGATTTTCACAAATGTCACAAGTGTTTTTCTTTAGTCCAACTAAAAATCAATATGTCATCAAGATAAACAATGAAAAACTTAACTAAAAATGGACTAATAACTTCATTCATCAATCTCATTAATGTAATTCATGCATTATTTATCCCAAACAACATAACCAAGCACTCATATAAGCCTTCTTTCATTTTTTATGTTATCTTCCACTCATCACCTTTCCTTATGCAAATCTGGTGATATCCACTCTTCAATTCAATATTTGTGAAGTATCTCACTTCACTTAATAAATCCATCAGATCATCCACACTTAGTAATAGAAACATATACTTATGGTTATCATGTTAATGGATCTATAATAGGATAAAATTATTCACTCTGCATTCTTCTTAGGCACTAATATTATTGGTATTGTGCATGAGCTCAAACTTTATATGATCAACCCTTATCCAATAGATTATATATTTGATGTTATATTTCAACATTCTCTTTAAGTGTCAACCTATACACTAATTTATTAGGTAAATTAAAACTTGTAATCAAATCCATTTGATGACTTATACTTTGCATGAATGATAACCCATCTAATAGATTGTGTGAGATGATCTCTACAAACTTACTCAACATCTTTTCCATTTCATGTAGAATTGGTTATTTTACTGTTACGTCTATGTTTATACCATGTACATGCTTTGAGATTAATCTATCACTTTTTTTCCTTCTTCATCTCTTTCAATAATTCTTTTCCCAAAATATTCAAAACCTTTGGACCTTTGTTGACCTCTCCATACTTATCCTTTGAAGGATTTAAAGTCTATCACTCCATATTTTATCAACCATTATGTTATACATTATAATCAAACTACCAAGGCCTTCCAATAAAAATATGAAAAACATATAAGGTCATTATTTCACACATAACTTCATCATTATATGTACCAATTTGAAAAATTACCAAACATTACTCATTCATAAAAACTTGATGTCCCTTAAGTAAACATGAAACCTTATATGGACTCAAATGCATAATTTTATTCAATCCAAGTCTATCTACCATCTCTCGAGAAACAATATTAAATGTAATTATACTATCAATAATTAATTTATATCACTTACCCCTAGACTTAAAAATGGTTATAAACAAATTCTTTCTTTGCACAATATTATTATCTCCTTTTAAAATTCAAGAATACCCTATTCATTATGAAATCATATCTAGTTTTTGGTCCATCTATATTATGAATATATGTAACATATTTTTCATCATTTTTTATGATTTGAACACTCACATTAGTTATTTTACCACCTTAATTATGAATATGTGGACATTCAAATGTTCTATGTTTAGACTTAATACATGTAAAACATGTACCATGGAATCTATGACATTTACCTTGTCCGTAAGATCATCTAGATATTTTAATATTAGCATAATTATGTTTTGAATTACTTGTGCATGAATTTTCACTTTCCTCATGTTTATCCTTATTTTTTAAGTGATAAATTTTATTATTTATTTATTTTACATTGATAGTCTTATTCAACAGACCACAATTTGATCGTACTAAATTCATCTCGAATAGTTTTAATATTAGCATCATCTTCAGCATGACCCACTCTAATGGTAAGTCTATATAACTCTCAAATTTAGTAATTCACACTCATCTTCCTTTGTCATAAGTTTTGAAGCTTCTTGAGTAAACTTATGTTATAATATGTAAGAATTAATTTAGCCTTAATCTTCACAATAATACTCCAAGTTTTGATTTTATCTATCTTTACATAATATTTTAGCTTGAACATGCTCCCATTGTAAGGATGTGTGACCTTCCAATTTTTTTCTAGTGAACTTAACTTGCTTAGAATCTTGCATACTCTCATATTTGAAATAATTATCTAACTCAATGATCTAATCAATGAGCTCTTCAATATTTAGACTTATATAATATATTCCAAGGTCCAATTTTGGTTTACTAGTCATCCTTGTAATGGCTCATAATAATTGGTATTTAGGTTCATCAACCTCTTCTTATACATTCTAGTTCTCATGTGATTCTTCTACAACTTCATCATCCATTACCATAACACCTCAACATTGTGTTATCTCCATAGCCTATAATTAGGATTGCATATCTATTTTTAATACCACCAAATCTATGAGTCTTAGAGATCCATCTACTCATGGCCTTCTTGAATTCAAACCACCTATATTTCCCATTTCCTTAGAAATCAAATATCATCTGCACCATCTACCTAACAATCTTGTTGTAATATGTTTTCAAGAACATTCTACCCATATTAACAAATGTTGAAAAAAACATAACCTATAAGGACTAAAGTTTTTATTTTATACCAAATGATGCAATTTTAGTTAGGGTTCTCAATTAAGACTTCCTTATACTATACACCCTCATAATACACAGTGAGATAATCAAATAAATTCTATAAAACATAGATCTTATTTGATTTCAAAAATAATAAATTATATGTTGCACATAATAACAATAACATAGAAAACTTGAATAGGATGTGCTAAAATAGACCCTTTGATAGATACTATGATTTATATTCCTAAGCTCACTAACCTCTACTAGCTCAAGTGTAAGGCCATATTTATTTAGGAACAAGACCCACCTAATTATAATAATTTTTAGTAACCCACTAACATAAACATAATTAAATATTTTTTAAACATCATTATGTGCCACAAACATTAAATGTTCATTACAATTCAAAATTACTTTAACACATAATAGCATAATGCATCACATAGAAGAACATCACAAAGTTATCTTAAATAAATCTATAACAACCTTCCATGATTTAATGAATTTCATGTGAATGGTTAGTAATTGGAATGACTCCTTCCCCATAACTCATCACAATAACATATGTGCCTCGATTAAGTTGTACACAAGATAAGTCACATGGATGTCACAACCTCATTAGGCTAAGTCAAAACACTTAAAAACCAAAGGAAACATGAAATATTCCTTGTGTGATGATCCTCATATTTGTTTTGTTGTGTACCACAATCCTCATAATACACCACAAGATTGTAAAATATAATTCACAATACTTCAACTCTAAATTCCTTATGCGAAACAAAATAAAGACCTTCAAAATGAAATTTCACAAATTTTTACAAACTACAAGTTGATCCAAACCATATGAACCATAAAAGGATACATGATACATTAAAAATAACAAACACACATAAAAAATTTATGGAAAACAACACAAATAAATTTTTTCACAACCCATGACTTGCAAAACTCAAAAAATATTTATTTTTTACTAAGTGTTAGAATACATGCTTTTTATTTGATGTGGGATAGCAAGTGAACCTAAATACTTTTGCATCATATCTCAATCTTAATTTAGAGTATTTTCCACTAGGTTTCACCCTAGTCCCCAAATCTAAAAATGTTTTACCTATCACCAAAAAATTATGCAATGTTAGTCCAAAATGGGATGAAGATCTGGTGGTTTTGATGCTTGTGATTGTTTAGCTTTTGATAAAAATATTTTTTTCATAACCCCATTTTATCCTTTTTAGTAGATTTTCCATTTTATGTGAGCTTACCATATTTAATTTCAACCCTCTCAATTCAAATGGCATGCCCTCATAGCTAAAATACATTAAAAACTCCTATAAGTTCATCTCTATTATGCCTAAGGTAGTGAGTTATTAGACTCCCAAAACTATATTTTCTCCCCCATCGGATTGGAAAACATAGGAATACTCAAGAATTATCTCCTTATGGAGAGTTTAATACTATGGAATTATCCTAAACAAATGTCTGTATCATCATCATTAACCATGATCTAAAATTCTAGAGCTAGATAAACAAAATAGTTCAAATGGTCATCCAACTCAAAGAAATTATGAGTACTGGCCATGTTAATTAGCACTATCATTCTTTGTTTCTTCAAAAATATTAATACCTATAGGATTTGTGGGGTCATAACCCCTAATATAAATAATAAATATTTGGATTTGGATTTTTTTTGCTTCCTTAGGGTCTTCTATAATCTCAACTTTATCTTCTTCTCCTTCTTTGGTTTCTACTTTATAATAGATTTTTTTCTCTACGTGCTTATTTATGTCCTTGATTGTATTTTTTTAACCTTTTAGGGTTTAAATATGTAAATCCTATGTTTTATTAAAGGGTTAATAAATCTAAATAGGTGAAATAATATTCATAAAATAACTACTAATTTGTTAGACTTTGACTAGATTTGTCTTCCTAAAAATAGTAAGAAATATGTGCAAATAAACACTTGTCTAGAAAATACCTGATATGGAAGATCTAAGTGCTGAAAAAATAAGACATAAATAGGTCTGAGTGTTATCAACTAGATTGTTGTGTTAGAATCCCCCTACATAGTAGCACCACACTTGGATAGTAGCACCATGTGGCTCTAGTGTCATGAAAATGGTGCTAGTGTCTTATGTGTAGGACTACTCTGAAATTCTAGTTGCACTTATGAATATGTTTTTGGGTTTTATTCCCTTTATACACACAATTTAAAATTTTATATTGTGCCTGTAATAGCTAATTTATGATGCAAACCCTAATCCTCCTTACAATCAAAGAATGAGATGAAAAGTGTGTTCATTAGTATGATACGTTAGACATCCTTAACACCCCATTGTGAAGAGAGTTTATTACATACCAATAATTTGAGGAAGGATCAATACCAATGTATTTATCTCCACATAAGTACTAGTAGAAGTGAAAGTGATGCTATAATGATAGTGGTATTGAATTCCTTGAGTGTGTTTGAGATTGGAAATCTATAAAATTTGAGCTTAGGGCAATTTTGGATGGTAGTATATATAAGTAGGGAAAATAGGGATTAAAATAACCTTGATTTTTCTCAACTTATTTCATATTTAAATAGGTATTGCATCTAATTTTTATCTATTGGATAGAGGTTTAAAAGTCATGTATTTTTAGTGTTTTATAGCTTGTGTGGACAATAAAAGATGCTTAGGCTAACCTTAAAAAGGTTTTACTTTTTAAAATATATCCATTTCAAAAATATAGGGTAAATTACATTAAATCCATTTTGGGGACACTAGTACCACGTGGTTCTATTGTCCTTAATGTGGCACTAATGTTTAGTTGGTATACTACTGGGCACAAAGGGACAAGATCAGGAAATGAGAGTTTGAGACTATGTTTAAGCTGACTAGGGATGCCTATGGTCAACACAAAGACTTCAAACATGTGATAATATGCTCTAGGATAGGTATAGAGCTAAAATAGAAATATATTATCTCAAGTAGCACTCTTAGCACTCAAACATCACTTTTAGGAGATTACAATTTCCCCCTTTTATGTTATAAATGCAACAAAGTGAAATGACTATTATAAAATAAAAAGAAGCATATTGAACTTACCTAAGAAGTGAAGTCCATGAATCTAAGTCTGAGTATGCAAAGCTACATCTACGTATGTGCAGCATGATCTAAAACATGACTTAAAAATGAAATGTGCATAAATCAATCTTTACTTAAGAGATATCAAAAGCAAAAAACTATTCTGAGTAAAGAAGTAACTAAGTAAAAATGATTAAAGATATGGGAAAGAGGAAAGGAATATATACACCTCATTAGGTACATGAACCAATGCATGAACTTGGTGATATCATGTGTGTGTATGTACATAATGATCAAATTATTGAGTGGATTAGACTGAGTAGATAGCTTTATCAATCCTCATGTGTGGGTGGATCAAGAACTCAATCTAGTTTTGAATCCATCATGTCCCACCCTTACTTGGTGGATCATGACCTTCGAATAGCTTAGATTGGACTGAAAGTATATCTAACCCTTTCATGTGGGTGTATCAAGAACTCAACTAGGTTATGACTCCATCATTTCCCACCCATGTGTATTAGATACATCTAAAACTAAAATACGTAAAGTGATAAAAATATCTAAGTATATATAACTCTGTATGTCAAATTTGTAGCCACTCAAGTATATTAGGTGGCTCTAGGCCACTCAAGAATGCCAACCACTACATATGGAGTAAGGTATGAAACTAGTGATAACTTGGAATATGATATCAAGTGTATATAGTGCAGATAATGACATGGAGTTCACCATTTTATCTGATCAACCTGTGTGTAACTGAGCATATGGAAATAATGTCTCATGCACATGCCCCCAATTTGATATCTAAGTATATTGATTCTAGATTAAGTTGTAATGATAATATATGATTATTTGAATTGAATATGAGAATGATAATGCCATGCATTATGCCCCTAATTTGAGGAGTTAATATGAATCTGAGCTGAACTAGTTTAAATTTAAGCATAACTATCAAATTTGTCACTTAATTTATGCAAACCTATTTTTACCCAGTGTACTATTCTAGTCAATCTAAACTATCCTAAAATTGGGGCTATTGGAAAATAGCACCACATCTTAAATATTAGTACCATGTGACACCATTGTTCTTATTTTGGCACTAATGTATGTTTGGTATAAAATTTGAGTCACTGTACTAATTTTTTATTCCCTATTTTCCCTCTATGTTTACCTATGTCTAATTTGCTAAAATTGAGCCTGTGTGCTAAAAAATGTTCTATGAATGCAATGTCAAAGTCTGATCCTTATGACAAACCCCTATAAATGCCCCCTATTTTGAGGGTGGTTGTTGAATTTTTTCAATAATTATCTTCAAAGTAAATAGTTCTACAAAATGTGTGTTATTTAGAGCATATATGGTAATTACATGATAATCTAATATAATGTGCAAACATAACATTGAGTGTAAGATAATCTAGGCATAAGTATGTAATTTAAGATGTATGTCATGGATAATGTTACACAAGGGTGTCAAGATAGATGTAATTAAAGTATATAATAATAAATCTAAGTATAAATTGGTAGTTATCTATGGGGATATGGCATGATGTCTATCACAACACCAAAATAGGAAGGGTATATGCATGAGGCCCCTCATGGCATTGAGAATTGGTGTGTGTAAAAATTAAAGATAAGTGTCATGTCCATGATAAATAAAATAAAGTATACATAAAAACACATGAAATGTGTAAAATAGGGCAAGGGGACATAATAAAAGGGACATGGGCACATATCACTAAACCTGAGAAAAAAAACATACAAGAACATATTCAAATGTCTACATACACAATCAGGAAAGTACACACAAGGGACATGGGAACATGTTCAAGGCATACATGAATATAAGTGGCATACATCCAAATAATAATGGCATATTCAAATGCCCTCAAATAGAATAAGCATAGAAAATATAATAAAGTGTAAACTAGGAAAGATAAAAATGAAATCATGCATGAATTTAGTACAAATATATGTAAGAGTTAGGATGTACATATGTTGAGTCTAAAATAGTGATAGTTGATAAAAAAAATATAAGTATGAGTAGCAATGATCAATATAAAGATATATCAATGTGAAAAATGGAATGTAAATAATGTAAGGATAGGACCTATATATAATATGCCCCCAAGTGGGTAGATGTGTCAAATTAATAAACCTAAATCGGTGCATATGCCCCTAGTGGGTAGATGATAGTAAGTCTAGATCAATGTAGTGGAACTAAGTCTTATAAGTAATCTACAAGCACTCAACAAGAACAAGTGAAGAATTTATGTATGATAAAATTGAATATACTAAATAGTTAGTATATGTAGTGTTTGGAAAATATAATAAATGTAAACATAAAAATGCATACAATCTATAAATTTTGTGTTTTTTGAGTAATATTTGAATGATATTATGTTTTGGCATGTTATATATATTTTTTATTTTCTAGATATAAGTTATATACAAGAAAATGAAAATAAACTATGTACAAGGAGCAAGATAAAAGAAAGTATGTACAAGAGGGTAAGAACCATACTAACCAATGAGTCTCATGAGAGAATCACTATCATTGTAACCTTTGTCAATTAAGGGAACTATGAAAATGCATGTTGTGTGAAAGGGAAACTATGATCACATAATCTAATGTAGTCAGTAATTTGTGTTTATATCTGTATTTTTAGGAATGTTATGAATTTTTGGCACTAATTATGGTTTCCTATGAACTATAGGGGTCTTAAGAACCCATATGGTAGAATAAGTTATAGGTGACATAGATACCCTATGCTGAGAACATTCATAACCCAATAATACTGACCTCAACATAAACTAAGTGGAAGGTTATCTAGAATCTGTGACATATCTCTGACATAAGGGTCTATCTAATAATGGTCTCCATGGGAGAGTACGTGTATGTGTTGATACTATATAAGTAGACCTCACCTACACTCATGGATATATTAAACTTTATGATATATGCATAGGAACCATGCTCTAAGTTATAACTTATAACTATAGTATATCTAGTAATGGTGATGGAGCTATAATTGATGGTTATGTTATAAATATCTATGGGAGAAGTAGAGGATACTCATATGGGAGACCCTCAACTTTGACCACTTGATTACATGTATGTATTCTAGGCATTTATGCACTGTACATGGGATGTCTCATATATTTTATAACCATGGCCTACTTAATAACATATCAAACATGCTTGAACTAAGTATTACTAAGAACTGAGTGGCTATATGTGCTGGTCCAACCTATAATAAAATCATAATCTCCTCATTGGAACTTTGAACATGACCACTGAAACAACTAATGATTATGTTTATGATAAATATATCCTACTCTGAATATCCTAAATGATGCAAAAGTGTCATAGTGCACATACTAATGCTTGAATCATTGTTAACCATAACACTCTAGATGTGATGATGTTATATGTATACTTGTATAAAGAGTGCATGAAAATCTATATCATCATTAATAATTTCTTGCTCTAAGAATGTGATGAGTGGTCTAGGTGGAACTATAGCATGGAACATGCCAATAATATTATGAAATGGGTGTGCCTCCTTTGTAATAGTATGATATGAAATTAGTGGTGGATGTGCCTGATATGTGTGGTGAACACCTGATGTGTTCCTACCTCATTCATTGTGTGTTTTGGAAATGGGTCTAATAATATCTTTAATGCCCTAGATTCTATTTATTTTACTTTTAGTTCCTTTATGCATGTGTTCACATCAATAATATTGGACTCAATCAAATCTTGTATCTTATGTTTTAGGTTTATGCATCTATTTCTTGTATGACCTAGTACCCTATGATACTTGTAGAATGCATTAGAATCATAGTTATTTGGAAGAGGCCGTGTCGTATCAACCTCTTTAATTAGAGGGAGAGATATGAAATTTCATTCCAAATTCTATTGTAAAACCCATATTGGTGACTCTAGAAGGTTGGTCAATATTCGGCACTGAGGATCAAATAAAATCAATCTAGGAGATGGCTTAGAGCTACATTGACCATGGCATTTTGATCACTCTTATTCTTAGTGGTTCTTACCTTGTGCAAAGGCTTATTTTAACTCTTAATAGTTTATTTTGCCCATTGCTATCATCTTGAACTCTCTTTCTTTTATTGTGTGGCACAAATTTGTGAATGTGGGAAACTTCTTAAATAAGATAACTTCATGTAATGTTGGTAAAATATTTTTTTTAAAGATTTATTTAATCTCTTTATCTACCATGGGGCTATTCACTTTGGTTAATATAGTCTTGTATCATAAGATGTAGTCTATGATAGGTTTATTTGACTTTTGTTTCAACTGTGCAACTTGGTCATATGATATCTTATCACTAATATTGATGGATAAGTGTGTTAAAAATATGTTATCCAAAGGATTTAATGTGATGATAGATTGATTTGGTAAGTCATAAAACCACTATAGGGCATAATCCTTTAAACTACATGGAAACAACTTTGTGAGAAGCCAATCATTGTACACGTAGTCCGAACATGCTACATGAAAATATATGACATGGTGTTTTGGGTCACCCTTGCCATCATATAATTTAATCTTAGGTTCCATTAAATCAAATTCCAAGGTAACTACTGCTATGTGATGTGACAAAGGTGTATGTAAGAGAATATTAAAATCTAAGGCATGTGATGTCTTAGTGGCTCCCTTCTTGATATGTACCACCTTAGCATGTATAAATGGATCTCATGCATAAGGGATTATAAATTTTGAGTGGAGGAAATAGCCATAAGAGGTGTAGCTATTACTTAAGGTTGTTTAATTACAATTATAGGTTGTTTTAGTTGAGTTGGCCCCACTGTAGGTGTCACAATGTTATTAGCTAGGGGAGTTAAATATTGGCCATTATTTATTTTGTTCTTTATTTCCAATATGTCATATGGCATTTGTGCATGATCAAGGGGCTATTCCCTAATTCTATCTTATAATCTCTGTAATATTTCATCTATGTTGATAATCATGTCATCATTATTAAGTGGAGGGAGAGTGTCTCGATAAAAAATTTATATATCTTCTTATTTTTTATTGAATTGTTAATCCTAAAATGCATTATCATTAAAATCCACATAATCAAGGTGTGAAGGATGAATAATTGTATCTATTATAGGTCTCTTATCCATGTTATAGGTTCAAATATCAGGAATCTGAATATGCTCTATAGGATTACCACCTAATCTAGCACTTTTAAATGTAAGAGAGAATTTTTTGAGATGGCATATCATAAATAAATTGGAATACAGTTGCCAAAATAGAATAAATTAAATTTAAAAAATTTAAGGTAGCTAATGAAAATAAGAAAAATAAGGATGCAAACCCTAAGAGCATCTAGGGTTATGGTTTTGAATTAGGGTTACTTTATACAAATTTAAATTACACTTAAATAAATGAAACCCTAATGTGGGATTGATTAAATGAGCTAGGTGATGCCAAAAAATTATAAAAATAAAATTTTGTAACCCTAATTTAGTGCACAAAAATTGGAGAAGGTAAACCCTAGATTAAAACTAGGGGTTTAAATAATATTCAAATAAAGTTAGGTTCACCAAATGTTTTAATATTTTAGGGTTTAACTATGTAAATCCTATGTTTGATTAAAGGGTTGAGTAGTCTAAATTAGTAAAATAATATGCATAAAACAACCATTGATTTTTTTTAGACTTTAACTATATTTGACTTTCTAAAAATAGTAACAAATATGTGTAAATAAAGACTTATTTGTAAAACACCTGATAAAAAAGATCTAAGCACTAAAAACTAAGATATGAATAGGTCTAAGTGTCATTAACTATACCCTTATGTCAGAATCCCCCTAGATAATATCATAAAACTACTCTAAGTGTCCTCTATGTAGAATTGCTTTGAAATTATAGGTGCACTTGTGATTATTTTTTTGGGTTTTATTCTTGTACACATGAAGTCTAAAACTTTGTATTGTGCTTATAAGAATTGATTTATGATGTAAACCTTAATACTTATTGTAATTAAATCATAAGATAAAAAGTGTATTTATTAGTAGGATAGGTTGGACATCCTCAACACCCCACTGTAAAGAGATTTTTCTACATACCAATACTTTAAGAAGGAATCAAGCCCAAAATAGTTCTCCCCACCCAAGTGTTAGTGCAAGTGCAAGTTATGTTAGAATGATAGTGGTCTTGAATTCCTTTAGTGAGTTTGAGATTATAAATCTAGAAAATATAAGCTTAGGGTAATAGTGGATGGTAGTATGCAGAAGTAAGGTAGAATATGGATTAATAACCTTGATTTTTCTCAACTTGTTTCATGTTTGAATAGATATTTTGGATCTAATTTCCATTTAGTGGATAGAGGTCTAAAATTCATGTAATTATAGTGTGGATAATAAAATATGCTTAGGTTGACCTTAGAAGGGTTTTAATTTTGAAAATATATATGTTCAGGAAAGATAGGGTAAAGGACATTAGTGCCATTTTGGGGACACTAGCACCACATAGATCTAGTGTCCTTAATGTGTCACTAATTTCCAATTAGTATAATATTAGTCAATAAGGGCTAGGATCAGAAAATGAGGGTTTGAGACTATGTTTAAGCTGACTAGGGACACTTGTGGTTCGGACAAAGGCTATAAAAGTGTGATAGTAGGCTCTAAGATAGGTCTAGGGATAATATAATATTAGGTTGTCTCAAGTAGCACTCAAATAACACTTTTAGGTGATTATAATATTTATTATCACAACTAAAACATAACCCCTTTTCACTTTTTCAATTTGTTTAGGTCTTAATATGGTGGCTTGAGGAAATGATTAAGGAAATAATCATTTTTTTGTCTCCTAGTGGATAAAATAAATTCCTCTAACTTTTATGCCCTAGTGATAGACTCAAATAAAAACTATGGATTAAAAAAACATACTTCATGTTGAATATGGTATTTCAATCCATCCAAAAACATGTCCTTCAAGTTATCCTATATGACATTTTCTACTCTCAACAATAAGATCATAAACTGTTTAATATAGTCATTGATTATACTAGTATGTCTCTATTTATTTAAATGGTTGAAGTAATTATCCACTAAGCTACTAATATTGTGTGTGATTAACTCTTTTGTTAAAAAAATATCATGAACATTTTCATTATTATTTTTATTTTGATCGCAAAGGCAATAGTGCCAAGAATTGATATGATTAAAAATATAAGGTTATCACTATAAAATTTTACCTTCATGGGACCTAATGTAAATAGAAAATGGTATATTTAGTTTATCCAATTCATAAAATCCTTAGCATCAAATTTTTTCATGTCCAAATTCAACATAAAGCATTGACAGCCATAATATATATTGGTTAAGTGCATATGTAAATAAAAATTATAATTCATAATTTATTGTTGTGTCACTTTATTAAATTTGGCCTTATGTTGATCCAATGATCCACTAGGAGTAGTAAAATCATGTTTATCTCGAGTCTTGGTCTATTGAGCTAGTTATTGTAATACTATCAATTTTTTGACAAATGCCATAAGTTGAGACCATTTCATACCATTCTTTTCATGTTTGATTCAAGCTGAGTTATATCTTATTTTTTATACATCTCTTTTAGTAAATATTTGGTCATCATATGTTCCATGATTTCTTATAGATTAGCTTTTTATTCCCTAGTAGTTGAGCCATCTAAACTTATTTTGGAAACCATCTTGTATTTGAAGGTATAAAACACTTTTTATAGGGAATAATAAACAATTATATGTTTCTTTGGGTCAATTGTGCCTCCAAATACTTGTGCTCTCTTCCCAAGTCCATTGAGATCCATTTTTATAATTTATAACTTTGTTGTTAGGCATCTTCCTTGGGGTGATTGTATTCTTACCTTTGCCTCTAGTATCATCCACCATATATAGCTTTCCCAAAGTCAATATTAGGGTTACCAAACACCTAAACTAATGTGTTCACATCATTGATAATAATTCAATAACTATTATATTTCCCTAGGGTGAAAATTTTTGAAGACCAAAAAATATACCAAAATGTATGGCCACCATAGATAGTAACTATTATGATTGGCTTGAAAAGATGACTTCAATGACTATTATATTACTCAAGGGTGTAAAACATTAATTCAAGTTTCTTTTATGTTGGAATTCTTGGTGTAGATAAAAACATTAAATTTACCTTAGATCAAAAGTTTTTTTATTTTTATTTTGACCTGCACGCTAAACCAAACAATAAAGCATAATAAACTTTGAATCGAAAAAAACTATAAATATGAACCTAAAAATAAATATTACACAAAAAAAAATTATTGGATTACTATTTATTGACTCCTTATATTTCCTAATGTGTCATATAACATATCGTAAAATGAATTTATGATACAACTTTTAATGAAATTACTATATCACAAAATTTGATTCACAACAATTCATATCAATTAAATAATGAATATGAACTAATATAAATAAGTAATCATAAATAAATAAAATTAATAGATTAGAGACACACAATATATGTGATATGAAGAACAAAATATTGAAACATAACATTGACACACTTCAATGGAGAAGCCTCTACAATCCTTACAATAAGAAAAAAATCAAAATATATGATGATTCAATACTAAAAAATACCTTCTATATATACCTTATTTAGGTTATGGTGATATCATAAGTTGAATAATACCAATATGCAAATAGATAAATTATCATATGACTAAGTCAATAGATATGTGTGTTTTAATTTGGTCACACATCTCAAGACCCCTGATAGGTTAAGGGTCAAAAAATTATCAATACATGGGCTTATGTTTCATAAACCCTTTAGGGAGTTATAATACTCAAGTTGTACCATTATAATTATGAAATATTAATTCTAGTTATATTATTACAAGCAAAAAAAACTCCAGACATAATTTCTCTTATTGCCTTTCAATATTTGACAGCACATTTGATAACAAAAACATTCTTAACAAATGAGAGAATAATCATTTTTTATTACTTAAAAACATTATCTATTTTTTTCCATAATTTTAAAATAGTTGTCTATTTTTTAATAAATATGTTCATGTCAAATAGATTTACCATAAACTAAACATACACCTAAGTAAAGGGCTCTAGGTGGTATGGAGAAAAAATATAAAATCCTTTCCAAAGTATCTTTATCCTTGGGGAAAAGGAAAAAAATATTTAATAGTTTTTGAAATTTTAAATATTGGGAGATTACCATTTATAACCATCTATATGCACAAACCTATCCCCCAAAGTAAGGACTTTATGAGTTTATATCTAAGATAAATGGTCCTTCTTGCACTATAAAGGACCAACCCAAATTCTATATAATATAAAATTCCATGTCTTCGGTGAATAATTAACATTGCATGTGATATTAATATTTATATAGAGATTCAAACTTAAGAAAATTCTATATTATAACTAAAAAAATAATTGTTAACACCCCATATTTAATATCTCCACCATTATAAATGAGAGATAAGTTCTAGCCTATATAAGGCAATCAATCCTTATGAATTTTAAGCTCTATGAAAATTTTGCTTTCTTGGGTTGTAAAGGAGCAACCCAAACTCTCTAGAATATTATGTACCATGTTATGGGTGAATTATTAGCATTCCATCTGCTATTAATTTTTTTATATTGGGATGATTTAATATGGGTCTCAACATAAGCAATTCACGGAGTATAACTACAAAAAGCAGTGTTAACATTCCATCTATAATATCTCCAATGTTTTGAAGGAGAGATAAGGCAAAGCATATTAATATATTATCTTGAGTTTTTAAATTTTTAAATCATATGCAATAATTTTATTATCTAAATTTAATCCTAAGGAAACCAATATATTGTATCTATTATTAAGAGTTTATCTTTGATAGTTCGATGCATTTTCTTAGAAATCACGGGGCTTTTATCTAAGTTATTTTTTTAAGACATATTAGATGGAAAGTTAACATGGGAGACCACAAAAAATATTAATTAAATGAAAATATAGTCCTAAACACATTACCACACACTTTAGGTATGGGTTGATAGACTTATAAACTTTCAAAATGATTTACATAACAAAATTTCCTTTTATTTTAATAGTGAAAAAGAAACAAACAAAGTTTAAAGCCCCAAAGGAACATTAATTTATATACATACTTTCTAAATATATTATCTAATAAAATATGTTATGAGATGGTTAAGAGCTTAGTTTTTGGAAAGTGATCCACTAGGGTTTTAATGCCCACCTCCATTATTTTGTCTTGTGTTTGTTCTAGGATTTATACCACATTTGTTTAATTAGAAATTGTGATGTTTTATCTTGTCCTTTACATTTATTGTTCACTTTTTGGTATGTTCACCTTTATGTGACCCTTGGCCTATATAATGGCATCTCACATCACCAATTTAGTTGTTAAAAATAGGATTATGGATAGTGAATTTACTCGACAAGGTGCCTCTAGTAAAGAAACCCAAAATATGTGTCTTGAAGGTCTTCCATAAGGTAATGGATTATCTATTTATAATGTTTTTCATGTTCCTAAATTTGATCATGAATGTAAATGTCTAGATCAATTTACATTAATAGGATATTTTATTGATAAAATATCCTATATAAGTATGTTAAAAAGTTGGGTGCATTGTCCATCTTGCATGGACCCATTATGATATTAAATTGGACTCTATCCAAACTATGATCAAATGGTTTTAATTTTTTCATTTTTCCAACCCTGAACATGCCTATTTTATTCTACATAATGCATCATCCTGGGGTGTTTATATCTCTTTGCTTGTCATATCCTTGTGGACATGAAATATTATTGTCTCAGAACAGTGTTCCTTTAAGGTCCCAACTTGGGTGGAATTCTTATGTCTTCATTTGCATTTTTATCACTTCATAGAGTAGTTTGAAGCTACCATTAGATATTTCATTTTCCATAAGTAGTCTAAGTTTTATATAGCCTGACCTAGAAAATAGGGGTATGCCAAAGTCAACCTATCCTGTGACCATAAGGATACAATAAACATTCAAATAGGAAAATCCTAATATAACTATAGGTTTTTATAAATTATTTTTTTGAATACTTATTTTTTTTACCAATCCTCTAAACACATGAGCAAGGATTTTCCTTTCTTTGCCTTGTGGAAAAAAATGGGTTCAAAGCCTTTAACAGACAATGCAAAGTCTAATGACATAGGAGGTTGGACCATTTTTGGATAGCACATCCCACTTGGGACTCTAAGGATGTGGTGATATCTCAACCCTCTTAGGAGAATTTTCAAAACCAATTTGAATCTTTTAAAGAGGTGGAGAAGTCAAGGTTTTCAAGCACACCTTTGGTTTCCTATGTTATATCAAGTTATAAAGCTACTAAAGATTTGAATTCGAGTCTCCATTATGTTTGTCCATATAAGTTGTGTACTTGAAATTTTTTTAGTCCATCGTGCTAGTTGGAGGATGGATAATTTATGCCATATAAATGAATTTTGTTTCATCTTAGTGATTTTATGCAAAACAAACAATAATAATTTTTACATAATAGTTATGGATACTTACAAGGCTTAGGATTTTAGGACATGTCCCTAGATCCCAGTGATGATTGAATTATTTCTCATTGAATGTAATGGGTATCACATACCCACCTTGTAGGTCCAGTGTGCATGAATTTTTTCATTGATTTCCATATATGAACGTACTTTGTCTGTAACAAATTAAAGTGGGAGTTTTTTTACTCATAGTTGTTAGTAAATTTATTTGGTATGAAAGTATTTTTTTAATTAGTAATTTTGACCCTAGGTTTGGATGAGTAATTATATTTACTTTTCCAAAGTGGCAGTCATATTATGTGGATCATGGATGTGACCCCTTTAACCAATTTTTGTGGGTTTTATTAAATACTTAATTATTTTTTGTCATAATTTTATATTTATGCCTTTAATGATTTAATAGAAAGGGTCATCCTTTGGATATGTCTTTTTTATGAGTTTTTATATGGGAATTAGATGTTTTGTGATTACTTTATATGGTTGAATTGATAAATACAAACTTAGTCACCTCACGATGTGTTGGATTACAGGTAAGCAAGAGGAATTGTATTATATGCTTAATAAATTTAGATATTATGACCCAAATTTTCATGTCATTGAACTTATATTATCTGGTATATGTGTTCAAATCCATGTCATGTATCTAAAATATTCCTTAAGATAATTTATAGGGTCATGAAGTCAACTCAACCATTTTTCTTTTTTCCTAGTTTTTTTTGCTACTAGTGGAGGATCTATTGGTTAATGTAATTTATGATACCTAATGATACATTTTCTCATTAAATGAAATTTAAAATATCCTAAAGTGTAAAATACATAATTTTTATTTAATATTGGTTTATTATATCATGGTCCCACTCTAGCTCACATCGGACAGGTTTAAAACCTTGTGCCATGTCTAATGAGAAATTTTAGATGGATTGATTGGTGGTTTAATGCCATCACTAACACAAATAATTTCCTTCACCTTTATGGTTTCTAGTTTCTATACATATATTATAAGAACTATTATATAACCACATCTAATCTTAGCCATGAAATGGCTGCCTTGGATCAATATTCCTTCCATGAAACCCTAAAATTACATGTAGCATCATTGAGGTAATGCATCTAGATTTCAAATGCTTATGATTCTTGAGATTCATAAATCAAACCTAGGTTACAGTGGATTAAGGTTGACAACAATTTTCTAAGTAATTCTTCCAAATGCTCGAGGCCAAACATTGCACAATATATCAAATCCATTATGAAAGTTAACCAATGGCTCATTGAGTTACCGAATACGGTCCAAAACTTTGGTTTTCATTATCATTATTTTTTAAAGATTATGATTCCTCTCTTAAGAGATAAAAAACTCTTCAGTAGTGTTCTTTGGTGATCCCTTGAAAGCTCTCCCATTATCAATGAATAACATGTGATAGGGTTTTCTCTAGTGAAGACTTTCATGAATCGATTACACAAATGGCCAATGATAAAACTCTTGGTTGTGATGGCCTTCCCTTTGAGTTTTATAAAGGGATTTGGTATATTTTTTGAGTTTGATTGCTTCAAGTTTACTTTGAGGCATATGACACCAAAACCCTTGGAAAATCATTAACAAATGGTATATCAAGTTCATACATAAGCCAGATGGTCTTGAGCATATTTGTAATTATAACCTTATCAAAATGCTCAATGTATCATATAATTTTATTTCCAAATCTCTGTTATGTGCATCTGTCATCCCCTTTAATCAATTTTTAGCCTAGTGAAAACATGATTCACCAAAATAAAATATATATTAGATAACAATATTGCACTATGGTAATTCATGGAGTGGGCACACATGTCTAATTGTTCATTTGTTAAAGTGGGTTTAGGTCAAAAATACTATACTAAAATTTAAACAATGATGTGAAATTCATATATGAACAAAACACATCAATATAAAAACATAAAATACATTATTGCACTAATAGAATGTATTGAAATTCTTTAAATTGATGAATAAAGAGTTATTATATGAAACCAATTTCATAAAAAAAATGTGTACTAATGGAGGATAAAATCATGTGAAAATAGGTCTAGAGACTAATATGGAGATATCCCAAAAAAATTGGGCAGAATTGATGAAGTACATAAAATGACCAGGAGTGTGTTAGCACACTCCTAGAGAGAGGAAGTTCTTGGTCAATTATGTATAATCATGGTCAAATTTTAATTTCTATAGAATAAATTTCATGAATGGATTATTCTGCTTCCATTCTACAAAATTCTCACTCAGCTTGATGCAATATTCTACATAACACAAATAATTCTCCTTCCATGTAACCCAACATCCCTTTGTTTCCCCTAAAAAACCATAAAAATGGGATCAAGGATTCGAGGGTCTACCATAGTTAGACCCATTTAATGAACAAATTTGGAAGACAACACATAAATATAGATGCAGTTTAACATGTAGTCCACTATAATATGAATATCCTGACATTTATGCTTATCAGTGATGTGCAAGTAATTGGGAAATTATGTATTCTCTTTCACTAATCCTTAAAATTTGTTTTTTTATAGGAGTGATGCTATAATAATGAAATACTTTGATGTTACACTTTAATATATGTATTATCAATTCAAATATGCATAATGATTTCCCTAAATGTATCAATGCATTCATGTAATTGTAAACATCTTTAATTAAAATTAGAACCACATTGTCACATAATCCAACATATAATAGGAAATAAAATTTTAAAAATGTGGAGAAAACACAAAAAAAATAAAATGAGGTCCGAAGTGGCCAAAAAAGAAAAAAAATGAGAGTGTATTGCTACGCTTTTGATCAGACCACGAACCTCCCAGTATGCTCCTAGTTAGACCAAGAGTGTGCCAACATACAACTGAAAAACACATGAATAGAAAAAATAAGACAAGAAAAGAGGAAAATATAACTAGAGAAGGAAAATAAAGCAAGAGAAAGAAAATAAGAAGAATAGAAGGGAACCATGTGCTAGATAAGAACAAAGAGTCACAAAGAGAGACCTTATAAATAAAAAATCATCTCACAAAGATATGAAAAATCATCAATAAAATTCCAATCTAAACCAACGATACAAAATCACATAAATACACTAATACCATTAAAAATAACAAGACTTGTAGAAAAAGTAGGTGTCTATACTAATCAAAAGCATTATTTTTTAGAATTGACTTTGAGAGATCCTATGATCACATTGAATGATCATTCATTTTGGAAATGTTGTAGGCTTTTGGGTTTGGTCCAACTTTCCTCCAATTGGTCTAAATGTTTATATATGCCTCAGCATTTATCTTAGTTAATGGTGTGCACTTTAAGAAAATTAGGTTATTCCATTCTATTAGACAAGGCTACTCTATTTCCCTTGTTTCATTTGTGCTTGTTGTAAAAGATTTTGGATACCTATTTTCAAATGCAAAAAACTCAAGGTCTTGTCAAAAGTACTTCCCTCCCTTCATATAACCCTGCTCAAATTGTTAATGGACACATTTTGTAGAATTAAGCTTTTCTCATACTCATTGAGGAATAAGCCAATATCAAGCATAATATACAATATATTGATATTCAGCCTTGCCTTGATTTCTAGCATTCAATGGAAAAATACTCAATGCTAAAAACAATTATTTCAACCTCCCCCTCCTTGGTTATAAAGGTATAAGTGGAAGTGAATTCAAAATGGATAAGTCTTTTGATTTATATGTATCCATTTTACATTTCAAGTTACCCTCCCATCTCTTGTAGTATGTCATTGATTGGGTTGAGAATAAAGTATTATATTTGATCATTGAATTATCCCCATTAATAAAAAAAATTCAAATTTATTCTAAAGTTCTATCTACAACTCATGTGTACTATTCATCTTGTTTAGTCCCATTTGAATCTTACTACAAAAATCTTGAGAATTTTCTCAAATATTTTATTTGGGCCAATTCAAACCATGGGAAAGGTTTTCATTAAGTAGCTTGGGAATACTATTGTACCCCCAATGAGGTAAGGCAGTTTGGGGCATCTTAATATTAACTACTAAGGCACTACTTTGAGAAAAAAATGGATTAATTGAGCCATCAAATGGGATGAGTCATTAAAAACTATGATCCAACATTATATTTTCAAGGACTCTCCTTACAATTATAAAACTTGGAATGAGTTAGTATTTCATGACATTCTCATCTTTCATGCCCCAATCAAGGTTGTTAGGTCCTTTGTAGTTAAAATCATTTAAAAAACTTGGGAAAAAAAACATTGGTTGATTTAGAATGAGAATGGATTCAATCATACTATGTCAATAAATTATCACTCTTTATGATGGCCTCTTATCATAAATTTTCATGGTGTCCTTTTTATGTATTTTCCATGGGTTCACACTCTCAATATTTTCAAAAAATATATGCACACAGTGCAAGACATTTTCTATCAACTAACTATAATTTGGCTTTCTTGACCTGAAGCTAAAACTAAGTTTTTTTTAACAACCACCAAAAATAATCATATTATAAATTTATTGATGGAATACCTCCAAATATGTTACACAAAATTGTAGTTATCTTTGATAGGCCTTGATGGAAGGACTAGAAGTGGTATGTAGAAACTCTATTTCTACATTATACTCCCAAAAAGAGATATGAATGGATTTTTCCCACCCTACCAATGCTTAAAGAGTTCAATGCTTGATGTTATTGTTAGTGTGTTACCCATACTTGGAGAAAAATATTTCAGACAATTTTGAGTGCCATACTTGAGCTAATGCATGTACACTTTGCTTGAAGCTTTCTATATCAAAGATTACATTTAGGCTATCACTTTATTCATTTAAGAATTCCTTAGCCTAATTTCCATTTTTGTGGAAACATTAAGACTCCTATGTACTTATTTTGGTTTTCAAATAAGACCCGATCATCCTAGACTTAGATCCATGACTTTTTCAAATCCTTTTAGGTGGATCCCTTCATTTAACATAACATTTTTTTTATAACTAACCTATGTTACCAGAAAGATCCACATACTTGGAATACTTTCAAATTGTAAATTATATTCTTTAATGTAAATAAATAAATGCAACATTATTTTCTAACTCTAAAATTGGTGCTCAATTTTCTACTTATAACAAAGTAATATTTATTTCAAATGTGTGTATGTAGATCCAAGTGTAGCCAAACAAGGTGGCTTTGTAGGTGGACTACATTTAGACATTACTAAACAATTTGGGTAATGTGCCTTATAGATTGATCATGTTCTTCCCTCCCCATATTAAATTCAAGGAATGCCAAAGTTAGGCCACATAAAGAGTCATTCCTCATTGATTAGATTCTTTCACTTGATCAAATTCTCTTTAATCTCCCTTGTTTGTAACCTTTTAGTGCAATCATGAAGGATCTCCTCAGGTTCCATAATGACTATATTTATCATATATCTCTAGTAAATAAATTTAGATGAATAATATTTCTAATTACCTTATTCAAATATGAAATATTAAATATTGGATTTATGTGTGTAGACTAAGGTAGCTCCAACTTATATGCATCACTACCAATATTATGTAGGATCTATTAAGGGCCATAATAATTTAGAGAGAGTTTATTACATTTTTATTCAAGGGAATTTTCATGTATTTTTGTAAGCGCACAAATACATAATCACCCAATTCAAAATGCCTCTTGCTCTAGTGTTTATTCATTTGTTGCTTCACTTAGTTTTGTGTTTTGCCAAATTTTCTCCTAGACTGGCTTGTACCACATGTTAGTGTTGAGTGTGTTATTTAATAGCTCAAACCCTTGGATATAACCTAAATATTATGGTGATGTATGGGATTTGATACACATATGGTACCAAAAATGGAGACATTTTGGATGAGGTATATAAGGAAGTATTATTCCATTATTCTACTAGTGGAAGCTAATGAGCTCATATTTCCTATTTATCTTATGCAAATTAACAGAGATAACCCTCTAGGCATTTGTTGACCATCTCTATTTTCACATCATATTGAGGATGATATGTAAAACTATGAGTTAATTGAGCACACAAATAGGATAACAAATCAATCTAAAATTTACATTTAAATATAAGATCATGTTCACTTACTATGATCTTGGGGGTACCATGTAGCTTTTGAACTATATCCATAAAAATAACTACTATTATACTGGATACAAATGGCTATGACAAGGCACAAAAATTGTATCATTTTGTGAGTCTATCCATAATTACCATGATAATAGTTTTACCTTCCAACCTAGAAAATCTTATTATGAAATATATGGAAACCTCCTCCTGCCTTTGGCTAGGAATAGATAAGGGTTGTAGAAGACCTAGGATATTAATTGTGTTATCTTTGTTTTGATAACACACCATGCATTCAACCAAAAATTTATGGATATCCCCCTTGAATATTTCCCCCAAAAAAATCTTTTTTGATTCTATAAAAAGTTTCCAAAAAACTTGAATGCCCCCTACTGGAGATGCATGGATCTTTGTAAAGATCTTGGGATTGAAGTTAGATTTATTACACATGTACAATATATATTTATAATATAAGGCATTATATTTACACTCAAATGTGTCTAAGACACTAGAATCTTGTTGGAGCTTCTAAATCAAAACCTATGTACCAATGCCATTCTCCCATTCTAATCTTTCCTCGTTCACCCAATATGTTGGTCTTATGGAAATTTTACATGAAAATGTCTCTTTGGTTTTATGAATTTTAAATAGTGATACTACATTATCCTTTCCTTTATTATCTATAGTTTCAAAGTCATATCCCAACATTTTGGTCACCTATGTTTGTTGTTCTTTGGGTGATAACCTATGTTTCAAAAAATATTTTAGATTATCATTATTGGTCTTCCCCTTAAAGTGTCTACCCATAAAATTAGTTTTTTATTGTTTTATTGATTGAATAATAGCCATCAATGCCTTCACAAAGGTAGGCTTTATCAAATTCTTACCCTTGAGCTGACAACTCTAAAATGCAATGGGTTACCATTCCTATGTGATTATTACCCTTATTCCATATCCTTATGCATTACATTCAATAATGAAGGTCTTTAAAAAATATATAGTAGCCAAAACCAGAGTGGTGCACATGGCCTCCTTCAATTTATTGAATGCCTTGGTCGTGGTTTCATTCTAGTGGAAGGAATCCTTCAACAATGTTGTGAGTGGTGCTAATATGCTACCATAATTTTTCACAATTTAATGATATTAACCTATTAGTCCCAAAAGTCCTTGTAGGTTCTTGAGGGTTTTTAGAACTTATAATTCAATCATGGCCTTGATCTTATGAAGGTATAATTTGACACCTTCATTTGAAACAATATGACCCAAGTACTCCACCTCTTGTACTCCAAAATCACACTTAGAAAGTTTTGTGTAAATTTGATGTTATTATAGAATTATTAATACGCGATTCACATATTTCAAGTGTTCTTCCCATGTCTTATTGTATATTTATATGTCATTAAAAAATACCAAGAATTTATTTTTGTAAAAAAAGTCCTAAAGGCTTTTCATCAAACTATGAAATGTAGATGGTGTATTTGTGAGACTAAAAGGCATTATTAGAAACTCATAATGATCTTCATGTGTTCTAAAATTTGTCTTATATATATCCTCACCTTTTATCTAAATTTGATGATAACTTGGATGAATTTATAGTTTATTAAAGTATAAAACACCATGTAACTCATCTAGTAAATCATCAATTAATGGAATAGGGAACTTATCTTTGATAGTGTATTATTGATTTCTCTATAATTTAGGCACATCCTCCATGTATCATCCTTCTTACACACCATTTCCATCGTGGATGAATATGCACTTTGGCTAAGTCTAATAATATCATCCTCTAACATCTCATGGACCATATTTTCAATCTCTCTTGTGGACATGTGGGTACCTATATGGTATGGTGTTTGGCATTTGACTCCTTGGTATAAATCAAAAGGCATGCTTAGGTTCATTTTGTGGTGGTAGTCCTTTTGGCATTGCTCCAAAACACACTAAGTTTTTATTAATAATCTTTTTCAGATTAGGTTGTGTAGACATCTTTATTAGTTATACATTTAAGGAAAATAATTTTGATACAAACCCTTCCACCCCCTTTTCAAGAATATTTTGCATATAACAAGAACTAACTAGTTGTGGAAACTTTTCATTCAATCTACACACATTAAATTATCTCACCTTTATAATTATGAACAACTCCTAGAAATTCATCTCTATTATTCCCATGGTTATGATCCATTGGAATCCAAAAATAATGTCTACCCCCTATCCCATGGGAATAAAAAACATAGGAGAGGCTAGTTAGTAATCTCCCATGGAAATTTTGATATTATGGCATTTTCATGAATAACTGACTATGCCACTATCTACAATGATGATGTGAAATTATGGAACCAAATGAAAAAACAATTCAAGTGTGCCACCAGTTTATTGTTGATAAAGTAATGTGTACTCCTCAAGTCAGTGAACATTGTCACCTTTTTTTTTAATTTAGGAAACCCACTACCTTGAAGGTTTGTGGCGTGTTAATCCATGAAACTGCATGGCATGAGATAGTTCATTAGATATATTCTGATGTCTCCTCATGTTCATCATCACCCTCACTTACTACTTCCTCAACCTATTTTTCTTCATTAGCACCTTTAATGTAGAAAAATTTCTTCTAAACACATTTATGTCCTTTATTGTATTTATTTTCATAGTTGAAACATAACTCTTTTTCTCATTTCTCTCCAATTTATTGAGGAATCAATCTAGTAAGCTAAGGGAAAGATTGTGTTGTAGTAATGCAATCTCATTGTGATCAAATATCTTTCATTTACCATTTATGGAAATACCATGGACTCTGATACTAGGTTTGAATTATAATATCAAGTTGGATGTTATGCTTGAGCCCACCCAAAATTAAGGCATTAAATTTATCCTATGTGGTGTCTTCCACATGCAAAGATAAGTTCTAGAATTGCTAAATATAATCCTTGACAGTCCATATTTGCCTTAATTTTTCTAACTCACTAAAGTAGTTCTCTATTACATTATTATGATAGTGCATCTATGACTCATTATTAAATACTAACCAAGTCACAATAAGGCCCTTCTTTTTATTTTGAGCACATAACCACATATATCAAATGAATTGATTTGGTTCCAAACATATATATGCCATGACCACCTTCTATATACATGGGGGTCTGATGTAAGTCAAATAAAATTTCTATTGGGTATATTTTCCTTAATTAAGCATAACTTCCCTTAGGCATGCATCAAAGTGACAAATCCCAATGTTATGGTGCATTGGCATTTCATGCAAGAATGAGT